>JAHLJT010007818.1:0-10964 GCA_031308135.1 Acheta domesticus
ATTAATTTTTGCAACTTTCCGAGTGTCAGAGGGTTTAATGAAAATTTGATCTATTCTATATTTATCAAAGAATTTAGTTTTATTCCTAAGAAAAAAAGAAAATTTTTGAGAAACTATTCCGATTTTTTTGTAAATTGTCACGATTTCACAATTACATAAAAACTACTCATATTTGAAACAGTTGTTGGTGGCATCATTTTAAAATTTCATTTCAAACAACTGTTTGCTTAAGAAATAGATCTCTGTCTTTAAAAATTTCGTTGACGGATGAGGGGGTCTAAAATGTATAACTTTTTCAATTTTTCGATATTTCTGTAGTTTTTGCACCAGTGTCATTTTTATAAGTGTATATTTACTCTATTCGAGCAAACAAAAAAAGCAAAACAAACGACTTTTTTGCTAACTAGGACCCACAAAAACATTATTTTTGTCTAAATCTCGCCATCGTATTTTTCCAGCGTTTACATTACTTACTCCATACTACGTATATGAGAATTTAAAAGGCTATTTTAATACATTAGAAATTTTGGACTCATTAGAGTATGTTCTTTTATTAGGCTGTCAAAAGATAATAAGTTTTAAGGTTGATGTATGACATGAATTTCTGTGAAGAGGCGCTGCCAAATGCGCTGTCAAAGATGCACCTAGCACAAGACAAAACTATTCGTAAAACGTATATTTATTTTTCTACATCCTACGTGTAGCAAGCGGGGAACTTGCCTGTGCCCGTCCGTCACTCACGGTTACACTTCATCCATGGGGAAACGAGGTGATATTCGAAGGGTCTCGATGTGCTGTTAGGGAACTGGAACTTGTTTCGAAAGCTCCGAGAATATTCTTCTTATTCTTATTACTATTACTTTTATTATTCCTCTTATTCATGACTAAAGATGTTATAAGTCTACTCCGGGTTGCAAACAGCTAAGGAGCATATCAGTGCTTCTACAACACTTTGCGCAAAGTGTGGGCTGTTCCAAACAAAGCAATGTCTTGCACTTCCCAGACCTTTTCAATGACCTGAGAGTTTAGCCACATTCTTACACAAATTTTGCAGAACAAATTCCAAAGCTCCGATGACTATCGGGACGACCTTTGTTTTTACGCCCCACTTTCGGCTGATCTCGATTTCCAAACTATTATTATTATTATTATTATTATTATTATTATTATTATTATTATTATTATTGTTGTAATTTATTTATTCTTGCTTGGCCTGAGGCCCTCAGCAGCCGTGAACGACTGTTATTATTATTACTACTACTACCATTTAGCGCACTTATGGTCCACAGTTTAGATCAATATTTGACGCGTCTCCTCTGCTGGTGGGGAACTGGCTATTTTTCCCATCCTTCTGATCTAATTAAAAAATCTTAAATTAATTCGTATGAAAAATACTTTTAAAACTATTTAAACGTCGGAAACACCACGCTAAGTTAGTCATTAGCATCACATTTTAGTTGAAAGTCACATTCTGCTATTGATTGAGAATAATAATTATTAGAAGTTTGAATTATCCTTGATTGTAATAAGATAACTGATACCTATATATACCTCTGTCTACTATCACATCCCAAACTCTCGAGAATACCAAATCAACAGTCTTAGAGGTATAATTTTGCGGAATTTTCGGGTCATATGATTTTCTTGAAGGCCGAATATATCACTTAGCTTTCCCCTCGCATCGGTCGACGAATATAGAAAGTGTCAACTTCCCAATGTGCAGAGTAAACGAGTGCTCCTTATTCGTTATCATGGCCTCATAAGAATTGCTGATCGTCGTGGTTTTTTGTCTCTAATTAGAGGTTATCATGGCTGTAGCGTGTTGGGACTTTAGTCTCAACTGATGGATGAACTTTCAGAGTTAGGAAATAGTGTATAAGCATTTGTTAATTTTGAATTTCCATGAAATATTTTGAAAAGTTAGTGATTCAGTATTTTTTCTTCTTTCTTCTAATTTCAAGAATTAGATTTTTTGTTATGGGAAAAATATAGATATCATAGGCCTGAACAGCTTAAAATAAGAGGAGGAACAACTACATTTTTGGCCTTAATTTCCTTTGCCCTTTTTATGTTCTCACCTTCTACGTACTTACGTAGTAAAGAGAATGTATTGTAATGCTGCAATGAAAAGTGGCTATTTTCGTCACAGAAATTCGTATTGTTCCTGATATCGAAAAATTTCATAAATATTATTCCCACACGAAGTAAATTATTTCCTCTAACACGTGCAGCCATAATCCACATTTTGATACCAAAAAATTGGTTTACGGTCTCTCTGTCCGTCTGTGGCCAACGCTAGCGCCGAAACGATTGACGATACTCTGTCTTTTGAAAGTTGCAAAAGTTCAAAATGTTTTCGGCGACTTCCTGCAACTACAATGAAATATGAATGAAATATTAATGAAATATTTTTCAAAGACAACTCTTTCAATAAGGTCGTGTACAAATTTTCGAAAATATGAGTAGTATTACATATTTTGCCTGAAATACAGGCATTTTAAAGCAATTATTTCCTCAAGAAAAACTACAAATGTTTTCTTTTAATTTTTCTCAACTACGAGTAGAACAACTTTCGCTTATAAAAACTGCGCAGGACCCTTTTCGGTTAACTCTCTGTATTTTCGATAATTGCAAAAAATTAACATTTCAAAAGTACAATATTGCTGATTGAGATTTTTTCTTTAATCAAATCTGTTTTAAAAATATATCTTTAAATAAGATCTTGTAAATTAAAAAAAACTATTTTCGCGCAATTTTACCTTCGATTAAAAGAAATTCATTTTTCTAAAATTTCAATTTTTCTAAAAAAATTTTCCTCGATTAGAACAAAGGACATTTAAAAAATGAAGGAGGTCTCGTTTTGCTCGAACCCTGAATTTTGTAACATTGCAAAAGTTACAATTATTGCGAGAGAGTACGTAATGCAGCACAATTAATTTATTTACTAGTAAATAAACTAATTGTACTACACTTTACTAGTAAATTTAATAAAATACTACAAAGGAAAATAAATTATAAATTTGATTATACAATTAATAAATACAATTATTGAATTTGTTTAACTAATGTGGTTACCTGATGGCGCTGGCCTTCCCGAAATATCGAATAATAATTTCCCAAATTGTCAGGTTAAACAAAGGAGAAAGTCAGAGACTGAAGAAATGTAAGGAAATAAAATGTTTATTACTTAAGGCTACCAAGCCGCTTTCAAAATGCTTAGGGGAAGACCACGGTCCTCTCCCCTCCCATACGCTTAGATATGGTAGAAAATTGTTCATCTAGAGTTTGAAATGGCATATACCGGTTTAAGAGCGCAACACATTTAAGAAAGAGCTTTATATCTAGATTAATGCTAATTTTGTCTCTTTCCTATGAAAATTTTGACAAGTTCCGGCAATGACAAGTTCCGATAATAGTATTTCATAAAATAACTCATGTAACTTGACATTATTAAGATCGAGATCTAAGTCTGTCAAAATCGTGAATGCTAGGAAGAATCTGAGTGTGAAATTTCAGGACGATATTGTTATTATTAGGACGGTTATTGTTAGAGATTTAATAGATGATAAATTATTTCTTTGTTCTTCCACATAATTACATGGATCGCAAATTGATACAAAATCACGTAGATATCGCCCAACACCTATGTTTATGTTAAATGTACTTTTTCTTTCTTTGCCTATTGTGACGTACTGGAGTGAATGACACAGACACTGCGTTGAAGATAACAATATTTACATATATTTACAAGAACTTAACAATTAAAGAAATTTGACAAATACTCATTAAACCCCGGTAGCTTTTACTTCCCCTTAGCCGCGAAAACCCCACGACCGTCCCTAGGTCCCAGCAGCCCAGTGCCATTGCTCGAAAGCAGTACAACGCGTGATGCGATGCAATAGGACGTTAAGTCCCCGGTATCCACGTACCTACATGGCCTGGCGCCAAAACCGGTCTCCGACCAGGAAACCACGTGCTGGAGTGCACTGGAGATAACACCCAGCCCGCCGGCTAACAACAAGCTCTACGAATCTATCTGAATCTCAGCGAGCGCAGAAAGCGCCCGCCTTATATACACCCCCGTCTCCCCCACCCGGCGTCATGCTGTCGGCGTCCCCAGGCTTGATGGCTGGCCAATTCCAGGGGTCTTGCTTTTCTCTACTGGTGCTTAAAAAAGTACATACTTTCTCTCTCATTATTTATAACTTGCAACTTTAGAAAGCACAGAGAGTTTGACGAAAATGAATTCTGAGTATTATACATGAGTACTTGCTCTATTCGAGGCGAAAGTTAGAGCCGTTTTTTTAGAAAAAATATAAATGGCCAGTATTTCAAGTACAAATTACACGAAAGCTACTCATACCTTTAAAACAATTGTACGTGACATTAATTTAAGGTATAGTTTTAGAAAATATTTCATTAAAACAATCTACATCAATATTATACAATTACAATATTAATTTTTTTGCAAATTTTGAAAATACATAGAGAGCCGAAAATGAGACTACGCCGTTTGTGTTCTTTGCTCTCTTAGAGAAAAAAGTTTAAAGAAAAATTTGATGCTGTTTTTATAAGATAATTATTTTAAAATTGCCTATATTACATACAAAATTAGCGAAAACAACTCACATTTTTGAAAATTTGTGTGTGACTTTTTCAATTATCTGTCTTTGAAGAAGCTATTTCATTAAGGAAAAATCTCTCTCTTCAATATTGCAGTTGTAAGAAGACACCGAAAAATTTGCAAAGTTTTGCAATTTTCAAAAATGCAGAGCGACCATCAAAAATTATACGCGGGCTTTTGTATGCCTCCATTGCACAATCCGAAAAAAACGAAAATGTGGATCCATTTTTTAGAAAATTTAAAAATGTTAATGCGTCATGCAAAGTAGCCTCCAAAATCAAAATATCCGTTTCAAATTTGCAGGACCCCGAGGTCGTCTAGGTCGATGGATGAATATCAAGTTTGGAGAAAATCATCTCAACGGTTTAGGCGTTTGCGTTGACCATACGCCGACAGAATGACAGACATTTTGCCGTAAACCAAATTTTAGGCAACAACATCCCACAAAACTTTGATTTTGACTAAACAACGCTTAGATGAAGTAATTTATTACATTAAGGAGTGTGATTTATTGCACTTTTTCGGTAGCAGGGGCCATAGTACGAGTATATCTGGAGAAAAATCATCACTTCCGGTGCAGCATTACAATGCTTCTCGTTATTAAGTACTTAGTCTGCGAGAAAGTAAATAAAACTATTTTTCATACAGTGGTATCCTTCTTATATTAACGACAATAAAAACTATTCTTTTTAGGCTACACATGTGTATTATCTTGTCTATAAACCGCGATGTTCCGCGACCCAACTGGCCGCATCTTCAGATGTCCCATAATACAGGTTTTTTAAATAATTACAAATGTTTCTTTCTTAAAATATAAAATTTAAAAATTTAATTATAAAATTACAAAATTTAATAGAATTAATCAAGGAAAAAATAAGAAGTATGATGCAACACAAACTCTATGTGTATGAAATATTTTTAAAATCTATAAATACGAAGCACAAGTCTAGCCTGAGACAAAGAAAAGAGGCATTAAAAACACTTAGATTCATTGAAAATATCCAGGCGTAATCAAATAAAATAGAAATAAAATTACATGGATGAAAGGTTAATCAATTCATTTCAGGCTGAACAAATGAAAATAAAAAAAAAAAAACGTCTAGAGAGTGTGTGTGAAGGAAGGGGAAAGTAGTCTCGCAGAGAAAGGAATAAACAAACGGATAAGGAAACAAAAGAAAAATCCATTGAATAATTCTTTGGCAGGTAATTTAGTTTTGGCCAAAACATTATCACAGGCGCTACTGAAATATATTTAAGGACTCAGAAATCAAAAGAGGGTATTTTCTTGGTTCTATATCTAAGATGGAAGGTCTTTGAAAATAAAAATTATTTGAGCCTAGGGCGGGAAATACAATTTAATTTTTCAGTGGAAGCTTTGATATTTTCTTGTAATTTTAAATGTATCTTTTCCCTTGATTATTTCTATTTAATTTTATAATTTAATTATGTTATACTAAATATTATATTTTAAGACAGAAACATTTGTAATTATTTTTAAAAAATCCGTAGTACACCTGAAGATGCGGCCAATTTGGTCGTGAAACGTCGTGGTTTGAAGACAAGATAATAAACGTAACCTAGAAAAGAATTGATTGATTGTCATAAATATAAGAAGGATACGATCGCATGAAAAATATTAAAGAATTTTTGGTCTCCTCTGTTTAATAAAAAAAATGATGGTATACGAGTTTTTCCTAAATTTCATTCAATATTTAATTATTTGATTAGGTCAAAGTAATCCATCAGTGTTTGCTCTCATCAACTAAAAGTACTTGAAGAATGAGAGATGTCTTCAGAGAAATTCGTGGTTAGGCTTTGTTCGTTAGGCGAAAAGCAGGCTAATGGCCGTGAGCCTAGCGCATCTAATAAAGGCACATTTATTATAATTATAGATTAATTAATAATTATTATTTTGATGTACAGCTGAAATAGTTCTTAATGAATGTGTTTTTTTTACGTACTAAACATCATGGTTGCCAACATCAATGCTTTGTGACTCATCAACGCACTGCTCCTTTTCTCCCAAACCGTTCCGCCGAGCAACGCATAGCTCGAACTGCGGAGGCAGCGCACCACTGTGTTCCAATGATTGTACGGAGGTGGGGGGAAAAGATTCGCTGGAAATGCGATAATTATATTTTTAACTGGTGATCATTATTTAAAATATTTATCGTTCAATAACAGTATGAAGTATTATATAATAGCACATACATTATTAAATAATTCAAAAGAGTATCGACTGTTTATCATAATGAGCACTGTAATTCCTTTTCCATTGTTCTATTAGATAATATTTTTGGAAAAGACATTTTTCACATTTTAGGACAATATTTTATACAATAGTATATAATATAAATAAATAGTTCGCTTTGAAAAGATAATTAATGTTAACAAATAGGTACCCAGTAAGGGATCACGTGAGAGAATTTTGGACCCAAGGCTTGATTTTTTCATGTACAATTTTGTTTGAGAATGTTGTAAATCCTCGTGATTTCCATAATCTTCTATCTACAAATTCCTTTACTTCTCCCATGATTGCGAACAATGTCAATTCTCAGAATTTATTTTATTCTCGTTGATTTCTCTGGGTCGCAAAGCGACGTAATGCATCTGTAGGCTGGAATTTGTAACATACTGCAGTTCTTTCGAACATACTAAACATTTCCCCATTGTTCCAGTATCTACAAAAAGGAAACTTTTCTTCCTGAACAGAAAGACAATTCACGGGTGTAGATGTCTTCCCACTTATGTTGCCTGAAATACTGGCAAAGGCACACTGACAAAGTTTTCGCCCGCAGTCCACCGTCTGCCCCTCCTTCCCTCCTCTTTTGCTCGGGCTCCTTCTCCGAGCTCCTTATCTCGGAGAGCATTCCTTGTCCAGTTGGCAATCGCTGTACTACATTAAATGGCAGGAAATTAAATTTTACAATACTACGTATTAAAGTTCCCTGTAATGCAGACGCCTTTGCGCGCATAGGTACATGCATTTATACATCTATGACTGGGAAGTACAGCTTTATGAAACATTGAAAGTCATCTTCGAACAATATTTTCTCCTTTAAGTGGCGTCCCCACATTTAAGGTGACGTGAATGTATTTTTTATACTGTTATTGTATATATTAACTTCATTTATTAATATGCCCTTTTTAGGAATACAACTACAATATTATATTTATTTTAGAGATATATACATTAATTTGCATCTTAACAGAACAATATGGGAATATTTCAAAGTTCAATAATGAAATCAATTTTATGTATCATTTTTTACTTTCTCGCCTTACGAATACTTCGTAAGAAGAGAAAGTTATGTAATCGTGCGGCGGAAAACGGGGAATTTCGTCAGAAAATCTCTTATAGCAGGGGTCTGGTTGACAAAAAAGTGGATAAAACCTGTTGCTAAATTTAGGAAAAAAATCCTCTATCTCGTGGTGTAGTCAAAATCCATGATTTGTTGCTTCTTCATACTTCAAAATCGATTGACGGCAAAATGTCCGTCTGTCCGTCTGTCCGTGTGTCCGTCTGTCCGTGTGTCCGTCTGTCCGTGTGTTCCGTCTGTCCGTCCTGTGGTCAACGCTAGTGCCTAAACCGTTCGCCCGATTTTCTTCAAAAATTGATATTCCCCGAAGGTTTTTACTCGTCTCAAGGCCTCTTGAATTTGAAACCGATCTCTTAGTATTTGAGGGCACTTTACATAAAGCCCATTTTGAGATTTTCTAAATTAAAAGAAAATGGCTCCAAATTTTTTGATTATATTTTGTTGTTGAATAGTGCGAAGAACGTTGAAGGGAATGACGTAGGTATCATTTTCGTTGACTGCCCCAATTTTTCGAAAATTGCAAAAAAACTGTTTAAAAACTGCAAAATTGAAGATAGAGATTTTCGCCTCAGACAAAGTCCGTTGTACAAAATTAGCACTTCAAATAAGGTCATGTACCATTTTTTGGAAAAAACGAATAGTTTTTGCGTAAATTGCGATTCAAATTTCCAAAAAAAATTTCTCAAAAACCGCTCCAAATTTTTTCTTTAAGTTTTCTGCACGTGTGTAATAAGGGACATTAAATATATAAATAAACTAGTGGTGCAATGGAATGGCACATAGTTTCTCGCAGTAGTTATTTTCCAAATGCCGATCATCGGATAAATTATGTGGAGTAAGCCGTTCTTGCCGCTGCCTTTCTTGGTCATGTTTTTTGAAAGAAATGTTTTTCGCATGTTGACAATTACCGGCTTCCTAATGATAGAACTGATACAAGTACGTTTTGACTAAAATATTAGCAGTTGTTCCGCATGTCGGTCCCGTAGCGCGGCTGGTTAATGCACCTTCGGGTTGAGATCTTCAATAAGGAAGGTGCCGAGTTCGATCCCCCGAGGGGGATTTTAATTTGATGAATGTGATGTTGCAGGGAAAAAACATTGAAGAGTGTTGATACTTTATTGAACATCATGTGAAGTACTTCTACTCAAGAATGGAATCAATGCAGATAAATGGACAGGACTTGTCTGTGTTTTCCCTAGCTGCATCTTTTAAACAATTTTTCAACTCTGTTATTCGATTTCTGAAGCGTATGACATGTCAAATCAACCGTTGTCTAGTATATATCTGTATGAACCAATTTAAGTAAAATTATGAGCATTTTAACGATAAATTGTAATACAGTATAACCAGAAGGCATGCGATAAACTTACAATCCCTAACGGTTTAGAAATTATTATTACTTTCTAGTCTTATGAATACTTCGTAATGTGGTTTATCGCCGCCTTTCTTGGTCATGTTTGAAAGACATGTTTTTCGTATGTTGAAAATTACCAGCTCCTAATGATAAAATCTATAGAATTACGTTTTGTCTAAAATATAAGTAATTGCGATAAATATCGTGGAAATGTCTGTATATATTTGTTCAAATTTTTAACTTTTAACAATTTTTTACTTCTCTTCTTGTATTTGTAAAGCGTATTACCATCGTATCAATTGTTTCTTTATCATGCATTTACCATTTTATTGGTCGGTTCTATTCTTTCATGGCTCTGTTCGACAGTGGCGGTGTTCGTGTTGCGTAGTGGTATAAGTGCCGGTTCGTTGAATTTGAGTTTCGGTGTTCAGGTCTCGGTACCGAAATGGTTTGCTGGTATAGTACACTTTTGCTTGTTTATGAAGTAGTGGAATAGCAATAAGGACCGTATAGAAGCAGAGCGAGAAAGTATGTGCGTTAGAAGCACCACTAGTTTACAGTTTTATTCATGCTCTTCAATTTTTTTGCACATTATTGACAAAATACTTTCTTCGAATTACTAAACAGTTTACTTTATTGATCGACGATTTTGCGAACTACGTAAATATTTTGTAATCTTGGCTCCATCAATAAAAACGTATCTAACATTATCGTCTTTCAGGCACAGTACTCTTTTTATATTCCATGGATAGACTATTTCTGTTACAAATGAATGAATGTATACAAATAACCATTTTCTTTTTTGGCTCTGTGATTAATACAGTTAGGTTGCTTTCCCTAAGGGATCTCATTTTAAAATACAATCCGACGATAACACAAATGAGTCGTTGGCCCCCAATATCATGAGGTGTCAGACAAATCTAGGTTACATCCACCGTCTTGGAAATTTCGGGTGATAACCCGCGCGAAGCCGTTCTCACGGACGACCCCCCGCGAAGGGGCGAAGCTCCGCAGCATCACCTCGCTGATAACGCCTTCTCGGGCGGCGCGGGCGACCGCCTGTTATGGTCGCGCGCCCCCGCTGCGCACGCAGTCTGGCGGAGCCGCTCGCTGCGCCCGGCCATGGACGCGCGCACAACGACCGGCGCCGGCGAGCGCGGACGGGCGCGGGCCACGAGGCGGTGGCCGGCGGCAGGCGGCCCGCTGCTGCTCGCGGGGCTGCACTTGGTGCTGACGGAGCTGCACTGGGGTAAGTCGCGCGCAGCGCTTGGCACTGGCCCGAATAGTTTTCGACCTCGTGGAAACATTTTTGCATTAAATGCAATGGTTCGGAATTAAAAAGTTTTTTTTATAATCGATTCAGCAAGTCAATTGTTTGATCAAAAAAGGAAGTGAGGTCATCAGATATTTCTTCTGCAGATCTTATCAGGGCTGTAGAAATGAGGCGTTCGTTATAAACATCATTTATAAAGGTTAATATCGAGTTCCTCGAAAATGTTAGATGCCATTATTTATGCCCGAACGCCTCAAGTATTCAAGAAATATGAAATCACACACACAAGAAACTTCGAAAACTTCATTTGCGGATTCGATAATAAAATACTTTTTTAATATATTTGTGGTTTCGTTTAAGAAGGGCCAAAGTCAGTATTTGAAAAAAAAATTC
>JAHLJT010007819.1:0-26061 GCA_031308135.1 Acheta domesticus
TTTTCATCCTTTAAGATAAACTCCGAGTTTAGTTCATTGTTTCACTGGTTATACCCCAATGCATTAAATTTGAAGGTAAACATAAGAACAACAGAAAAAGCAATTACTAAAATGGCAAGAAGATATTATTTTCAACCTGTGAACAACCTCTGTGCATTTATCATTTGTCGTACTTTGCTGCATGATTAAGCGTGTAACGTCTCTTCGAATTAAACTTTTTTTTAACGCGATTAAAAATTTAATACTAAGGTCCGTTCGCTGTAACTTCACTCCGCATGTAAACAAACGCACGTGGTCGTCGCTTGTTCTCATTGGCTGAAGGACACCTCACTACCCTTCCGGGTGTCGTATGCAATAAGAGCTAGGTCCCTTCCAAAATTGAGTTTTCTTGACACTCTCCACGAACAGAAAATACGTAGAAAGCGTGAAAAAAGATGCAGATATTTGTTGTATATTGTTAACATTTTATTTATTTCTTCGCTACATTTGGTAACAAGCTTTTAAATACCTTTACTTCGCTCTGCCTCAAGTTGCCTTTTAGCGTATGACTGTCTTATGCGACTTACTTATTTGTGCATAATTCTTGTGACTTACGTTTTCATGAAAAAATAATTTGTTCAGTGTTGTTTCAATGCATTATGTAAAGGAAGAGTGTTTCAGTTTATTTTGGTGTTAGTAGAACAAAGTTATGACGAACTGCCGAGTGTTTCATTACGTTTTCACTATTGTAAGATTATACATCACTATTACTTTTAGTACGTTGAGTCTTTTTCGATCTTATTTTTTGTATTATGCATTCCAGTTGCGTTATTCGATTTTGTAACTTCAGAGTAACGTAAGTGTTACTTTGTAACTTAGAGTGCATGCCTTACATAACATACCTATGAAAAGCAATCTGAAGTTTTCTGGAAATAACATGTGCCAAGTTACTGCAAGCTAACGCCTTTTGCAACTGGAAATAAATCATATTTTGCAGAAAAAACAAAAGAAGATCTAAATAAATCAGCCTCTCACATTTGATAGATTGAAACATTACACATAAGTGGACTTTCTTTCTCATAGTTTTGAGAGTCGTACAAAACCAACAATATCATCTCTGTGGCACATTTATTTATGATCCTTAGAGGTAGTTAGCAAGATTCTAGTTAAATATACTAAGTGTTTTGCAGGTTGCTCTTTATATGGACAGAAACATTACGAAAAAAAGATCAGCAGATCATTCCAAAGAAGTTGAGAGAAATCTTGTTTACACTCAGTGGATTATTGTGAAGAATGTTTGTTTGTTCGTTGGTTTTAGAAATTGTTGTTTTTGTAGTGACAAGTGTTATGTAGTAACAAGTTGTTATTTAGTTGTTTTGAAAACCGTCTGGCTTGAAAAACAGTTTTGAAATGTTTATTAGAAATTTAGCAACATACTCTTTTTGAGGCAGTATGATAAAAAACATATTAAGGCCTACAATGTTTCTGTTTATTCAAAGCATTTTTGAAATGCTGAACTGAAAACAATTCTTAAATTGAAGGCCATTCAATCGGTTAAACTACAATATATTGTAATAGTTTAGCCATCTATTACAAATGAAATAGGTAGATAACATGAAGTGACCATTGATTTATGAACCGGGTATAGAACTTTTATGTAAGAAACTTCCAGAGCGGAATATAGAAAAACAAGTGAAGGGATCTAAGAGAAAACGAGTATTTCAGGCGAGCATCGTGAACGCCGTGGTTACTTAATGGTTGCAATGTTACTAGTCAACGCACAAAATTATAAGGAACACAATAAAGTTTGTTTCAGCTAAATCGGGTCACAGAAACGCATAATATCGCGAGTTTTGTGATTCATGACATTGATTTTAACATGTTACAGAACTAAAACAACAATGGTCGTGACGTCCCTTCAGAAAAGTTTGGATATATTAATAAATAAACGAAAACTAGTGTGTCTACCGAGATTTGGCATATACAAAGTCATTCCGTGGAATACGGGCCAAATTATAACGTGGTGACACAATTTTAGGACGCCGAACATTAATAGATAAACATTATGTTAACTGAGTTAATTGAGAAATAAACGAGCGATGTTTGTAGGCATGAGACCACGAAAAAGCATTCTTTTAACAAAATAAGCGAGAAAAGTGATGTCTAAGAAGTGGAATGGATACGAAATTTTAATTGGGAATTTTACAATATAATAAGACAATCCAGGAAGTGTAGAAATTAATAATAAACTATTTTTATAAGTTATAAAGCCAGAAGACAGTAGAGGCGCTATTGTTTTGGTTCGGAAAAAAGCTATAAATGCTTTAGGACAACAATGGGAGAGAGACGAGGGATAGCTTGGTAGCGAGAGGCAGAATCCGCGTCGCTTGTTGCAAGAATATTTTAAAAAATTTGGATTTGTAATTTTGATGAAGTGTTTCTCTTCTGGACTCGTACTAGTGAACTATTATAACTGTGAGAGGAGTGAATAACTTCGTGGCGAAGTTGTACTCCGCGTCACTCGTGATATTATTTTAACACGCGAACTTATAAATTTCGAGAAGGTGTTGCTCCTTCGGACTTTGTATTCGCAAGGTGGCGGAACTGTATGCCGTGTGATGTGAAATCTATTTTAGTGGTAATATATAAAGCTATGCCACGCGCGATCCTAATTTTTGAGTTTTGTGAATTTTGAAAGTTTTTCCACTAATGTTTGGAACTGGTGTTACTTCGACCATTGAAAAAATCGAAGCGGGTGTCGCCGAACGAGGTGTGCCGAGTGCAGCGACTCGAGCGCGTCTTTGCATATCGTCGCCGTGGTCAGTGCCAATTTGGGGGGCACTGGTAATTCGGCGCTAGCAGGCAGCAGTGGAGCAGAGATTCTTACGCATGACGGCGTGAGATCGTGTGTGTGTGGACCTGGTCGCCGCTTGGTTAAACAACGCAAGGGAAGTGGAATATTTTTTTTTTGTTTTGCAACACTCCAGTGAAGTCAAATGACTTTGATTTCTTTGCTCTTGGGAAGAAGAAATGGTTTACAAAGCCAAAACTGGAAACATTTTGGGGGATTGCAATGTAAATGGGTGTGGCCACAGTATTGAGCTCATTATTTCGTAATAACATTTGGGTATAATATGTTTATTGATTTTTGTGATTTTTTATGATATCGTGTTTGTTGATGTGGTGTGGTATTGATTCTTTTATGAGGGTATTAATGTTTCTGTTGGTTAAGAAAATAAACAAACGAGATTTTGAGTTCTCGTTTTGATGTTACGTAACCGGTGTTTTTATCACATAGCTAGCTGATCCTGGTCCCTGCATTGGCGTGGCGCTTGTGTTCTGTAGAGAACAAATCACGGCCCGCCCTGATAAATTTATGTAAACAGGAAAACTCCGGATAGTAAAAAGGGGGGGCACAGTGGTGTGCATTGTAGATAGTACAGGTGATCAGCAAGGAAGTTTTCGTGATCAAACAATAGGAGTTGAGAGGGGAGATTTTCAGTACATTAGTGCCCAGTTCGTAGGGCGTTTTAGTAAATAGGAAAGGGGGTTTTTCGTTGCTATTGGGCGCCTGTTTAGTGGGCGTGATCGATATCAGTACAAGTGAGAGGGGTTTTTCGTTACATTGGCGCCCAATTCGTGGGGCGTGATTAGCAAACGCAACGCCGGGGTAGGAAACCAGGACAGGTTGTTAATAGCTAGCACGTGATAAAGAAATATAACAAAAATGGAAACCCGAAGTGGCAAACTAATTAGCATCAGGGAAGGATCTGATTCCGAGACGATATCTGCTTCGTGACGATGGTGAGGATTATCAGCGGTTACCAATTTGGAGGTCGAAGGGGAAGATAATGTCGCGTTAGTCGCGAATGAAATGGCTGTTGGTCAGGTAGTGGGGGATGGGGGTCATGATCCCGGTGAAGTAGCGCGTACCACAGCTGAAGAACGAGGCGTTACAGAGTCGAGTCTGAATGCTATGTTACAGTTTGTTAATAGGCAGAAATAAAATCGGATAATGCCCGTCGAGAAAACAATTTGCAAGCCAAGATAGAAGAAAGTAATGTTAATTTGCGCCAGCAAATGGTAGAGAATAATATCAGTTTGGAGAGTAAAATTAGAGGGCAGAATGGAGTCATTAGATTCTGCATTTATTGGCAATCCGGAACGACGTCAGTGGCTTGAGAACCGAGACGTTTGCGAAGATTCCAAGTTGGAAAACGACGCGAAGATCGCGGAAGAAAAGATAGAATCGCGGTTCGCAGTCCAGGAATCCGTTAATATGCAATTTAGCGCAGAAGTGGGCAAAGTCAAGTCGTCCGTATTAGCCGTCCAACAGGTGGTAGACGGACATCACCGCCAGTTCGATGACATTAACAAAAATTTGCAGGTCGTTAAAGAAACAACACAACGGCAGGACGCGCGATTATATTACTCGAGGATTCCATGAACGGGATAGGCGAGAACATTATGTCACAGTTCAAAGAGAAATCAGTAATCTGAGGCCGGATGAATTAGAACAAACAAGAAGTGTCAATGAAATGCTCTCCAAAAAGGTAACTGAGTTAGAAGAACGTATGTACGCGGGCGCAGAGGTCTGCGAATGTTTGGGAACGTTGTCAGTCACGCGGCACTACCCGAATTATTTACGCTTCCACGGAGAAAGCAAGGAACAGCCGTATTCTTTTCTAACGGCGTTAGAAAATTATTTTCTTGTGAACGGTACGCCTGAGACGATGAAATTAAGATTCGTGGAGGAGGCGTTAAGTTCGAAGGCCCAGTATTGGTGGCAGGCTCTTACACCGACTCCGAGAAGTTATGAAGAGTGGAGGGGGAAATTCTTAGAGCGTTATTGGAACCAGCATCATCGGTTCGAGTTAAGATATCGCTTGATGTCGGAAAAGTACCGGAAGGGAAGTGCAGAAAGCATGTGCGATTTCGTGACGCGCAAAGTAAGTGCGTTCAAGATTTGTAGCGAGAATTTCGATCCCGCTGAAATATTAGAATATTGATACGACAGATGCCGGGTAACGTCCGTAACTTGTTATGGAATAATATGCCGGAAACAATAGATGAGCTGATCGAGCGTGTTAGTCGGGTTCCGATCAGACGAATGATGGAAATGACCAAGATTCCCAAAATGAGAGGTCACGCTTTGGTAATAATGGGGCGGTACGAATGGATATACGGCACGAAGTACCGACAGGAAAATGTATGCGCGGTTGAAGTGCGCACAGGAGAGAAAGCGCCAAGACAAGGTAGCCACAAGGTGGGCCGTCACAACAGCAACCAAAACCAAAAAGAAAATGGTGGGGGTCGTCAAGATATGCAACAAAGGTGAATCGGAAGCAAAGAGGAATGTAGACAGAAGGCCCGGAAAACTAGATAGCTTTGGTGCGGGAGGGTGTCCCGAACCAA
This sequence comes from Acheta domesticus, assembly GCA_031308135.1. NCBI lineage: Eukaryota > Metazoa > Arthropoda > Insecta > Orthoptera > Gryllidae > Acheta > Acheta domesticus. Next base: position 5,395 of record JAHLJT010007819.1, read on the forward strand.
ATGACGTGGAAGGGAATCAGGTTACGGTACTAGCAACAACAAGTGTAGATGGTCGCGGGAGATGAATTGCTCGTGAAGAAACAATGGAAGGTGCGAAGCCGAGCAGTGTTTAGTGTTGAAGGGCACGTGCTATGGGAGACAGGTGTATGCGTTGGTAGATACGGGAAGTAGCATCAGTGCAATATCTGAAGAATTGTGTGAGGAGTTGAAGAGGGATGGACAAGAGCTGTTTGAAATTACCAACCGCGGAAGCTAAGGGTCGTGATGGCGAACCGGAAGGCAGCAAGTACCACGGGAAGACAAGTTTGGTTGGAATTCTGCGTGGAGGGACTGACCATCGAGGTAGCGGCAATAGTGGTCCGAGGACTCGTACGCGAGATTATCATCGGAATGGACGCATTAAGGGCCTACCAAGCCGTCGTAGACGTAAGCACAGGTGTAATTACATTACGGTTACGAGGTTGTATTGGTGGTGGCTTAGTGGTCGCTGAAGATGATTGAGGCGGCGGTCGATGGGGACGCAGTGCAGGCTTCGATGGAAGATGGTTCTCCAGGGGTGGAACGCTGCTGTGGAAGGTGTCGTTGACAAAGAGAACGGCCCGGAAGAAATTCGGCAACTCTTGGAAAGGTTTGTAGACGTGTTTCACGAGTCATCAGAGGCAGTGAGAGGTTATAAATTTCGGTTGGAGATCAGTGATGCTACACCGTTTGTGACGAAGCAATACCCTATCCCATACGCGCACCGGGCACAAGTGCGACAATTGATAGCTGAAATGGAACAGAAGGGCATCATTAAGAGGGCTATCACTCCATATGTAAGTCCATTAGTAGTCGTGGCAAAGAAGAATGGCAGTATAAGGATTTGCCTCGACGCACGAAAGTTGAATGCCGTAACGATTCCCCGCTACGAAGCACCACCCACCATTAATGATATGATCGTGAAGTTAGGAGGGGCGGCTATCTTTAGCGCCCTTGATTTTTCGTCAGCGTATTGGCAAATTGCAGTTGAATCCGGATCCCAGAAATATATCAGTTTTAGGTTCGAGGGAACTGTATATTCATTTACACGGTTGCCATTCGGATTGAAGAACTCGGGGGCGGCGTTAATCCGCTACTTGGATGACGTCATCCCGGCTGAGTTGAAGGAGACGTTAATAACGTATGTGGATGACATCGTGTTATTTTCACCAGATTTAAAGGCGCATTTGCGAGATTTAAGGCAATTGTTTGAGATTTTTCGAACCTACAACCTGAAATTAAATATAGAAAAATGTAAGTTTTGTCAACTTAAAGTACAATTTATGGGACACGAAATTTCCGGTGAGGGGATCGAGATTCAGGAATGTAAAAAGGAAATGATTCGAAAGTTGCCACCGCCTAAGAATATCCGTGGACTTCGCCGATTGTTCGGTATTTTAAACTATTACTCTCGATTTGTTAAGAACTACTCACAGAAGGTAGTGCCGCTGTTACACTTGCTTCGCAAGGGGAACAGGTGGAATTGGACGCAACAATGCCAGGAAGCTTACGAACAGCTGCTACGGGCTTTTGAAGAGACGTACGTGGTACGTTACCCCGACTTCCGTAGGCGAATGTATCTGCAGACGGACAGTAGCGGATCGGCGCTGGGCGCAGTCCTGTTTCAAGTGGGCGATTACGGGCAACAGCAGATTATCGCGTTAGATAGTCGGTCCCTGAAGGGAAGCGAGGCAAATTTCGGTACCACAGAATCGGAAGCGCTTGCCGTGGTTTGGGCAACGCGGAAGTTTCGGGCATTATTAGTGGGCCGACCTTTTACGGTGATTACTGACCATAAGGCATTGATCTTTCTGATGAGAAGTCATACTCATAATGAGAAATTGCTTCGATGGGCTCTGTGGTTACAGCAGTTTCAGATTGATATCGAATACTGCGAGGGCAAGAAGAACTTACTCCCAGATTATTTATCCCGAATTAGAGTGGAGGAGAAAGAGGGTGAACAGAATCTGGTAGCAATAATACGCGTGAGTGAAATCGATCCACGATGGACAAAGCACGCGGTGATTGCCATGCAGCAAGGAGACCCATTTACACGGGAGGTAACGAAATTGGTAGCTGGGCAGCAGTACGATTCTAGCAAGTTCAAGAGCGTACGAGAACGGAATGCAGCTTTGTGGAAAAGTCACGATGGGATCATATTGCGCAAGACCAACGGTCCGGATAATCAATTCCGTATATGGGTACCGGAGAAGCAACGGAAGGGCTTGATAATATCTACACACGAGCATTACGGTCATTTCGGGGGAGAAAAGATCACGCGTATTTTGGCGGATTATTGTTATTGGCCGAATATGGGGAAGCAAATACGTCAATTAACAAGCTCCTGTGACGTATGTCAGAAGACGAAACAGCCTAATCGCCGTCAGGAGGGCGAGTGGCAAGCCATTATACCGCAGGGTCCACGTGATCTGTACGCCGTCGATTTGTACGGTCCGTTGCCGAAAACTAAGTTCGGTAACCAGTATTTATTCGTAGCTATAGACGTGTTTTCAAAATTAGTAAGAACTTTTCCCATTAGAAAACCGAATGCTGCGAACTGTGTCCGGCAGATGAAGGCTTTTATCGATATAGGCGGAAAGCCTAGACGAGTACTGCATGACCGAGGAAGCCAATTCACAAGTGACAGGTGGCGCAAGGAAATGACAACCTTGGGAATAGAAATTCATTTTACCGCAGTGAGGCATCCCCAAAGCAACCCCAGTGAGAGGGTGATGAAGGAGCTGTCGCGTTTGTTCCGAGTTTATTCGTCGGAGAACCATCGGGCGTGGTTTGAAGCAGTTCCCATATTAAACGAAGTACTGAATACAGTACCACATTCAAGCACCGGACGAACATCATGGGAGGTGCATTTCGGACAAAAGAAGAAAGGACCCTTTGACGAGATCGCTGTTCCTCCGGAGATCAGCGGTATAACGACAATCACGGGAAACCATCAAATTATCTATGACCAATTGAAGAAGGCAGCCAGTCGTAGAAAAGGGGCTCAAGGGCAGTTCTATCGGGGGGTGTATCGCGTAGGTGACAAAGTTCTGGTGAAGTCGCCTCACTCGTCATCGTCCGAGCAGAAATTGTTCCGGAAGTTCTTTCCTATCTTTGAAGGCCCATACGTAATTGAAAAGGTACTAGACAATAACAGTGTTGTTTTGTCGAACCAAGGACATGATTGTGGGGTCCAAAATTGGTTTAATATTAAACCGTATAAAGAAATGGTTGAACGATAGAAGCCAAGGGGGATAGAAGAACGGTTGTTAAGTGTATATTTTGTTGTGTTAAGTATGTAAGTGTATTTTAGTTGTAGTTTTAGTATGTAAGTCATGTTTATAAGTAAGAAAGCAAGATTGGAATAGTGAGTGAGTGAAAGTGCGACAGGTACAAATCGCGAATTTGTGTCAGGTGAATGTACAATAGGTAATGCTACGGTCAAGGTGGTGCAACAGGTGCACGTACGATAGGCAGGGGTTAGAACCGCAAGTGTGAAGCGTAGCAGGTGCCACTGAGGCCAACAATTGATCAAGACATGACGAGTTTGCTGAGTTAGAGTAGTAGAAGTCGGTACATCGTGACTACGTCAGCGAGTGACCGACGTCTAGGGAGGGGAAGTTGTAATAGTTTAGCCATCTATTACAAATGAAATAGGTAGATAACATGAAGTGACCATTGGTTTATGAACCGGGTATAGAACTTTATGTAGAAACTTCCAGAGCGGAATATAGAAAAACAAGTGAAGGTGATCTAAGAGAAAACGAGTATTTCAGGCGAGCATGTGAACGCCGTGGTTAATTAATGGTTGCATGTTACTAGTCAACGCACAAAATTATAAGGAACACAATAAAGTTTGTTTCAGCTAAATCGGGTCACAGAAACGCATAATATCGCGAGTTTTGTGATCATGACATTGATTTTAACATGTTACAGAACTAAAACAACAATGGTCGTGACGTCCCTTCAGAAAAGTTTGGATATATTAATAAATTAAACGAAAACTAGTGTGTCTACCGAGATTTGGCATATACCAAAGTATTCCGTGGAATACGGGCCAAATTATAAACGTGGTGACACAATTTTAGGACGCCGAACATTAATAGATAAACATTATGTTACATGAGTTAATTGAGAAATAAACGAGCGATGTTTGTAGGCATGAGACGCACGAAAAAGCATTCTTTTAACAAAATGAAGCGAGAAAAGTGATGTCTAAGAAGTGGAATGGATACGAAATTTTAATTGGGAATTTTACAATATAATAAGACAATCCAGGAAGTGTTAGAAATTAATAATAAACTATTTTTATAAGTTATAAAGCAGAAGACAGTAGAGGCGCTATTGTTTTGTTCGGAAAAAAGCTATAAATGCTTTAGGACAACAATGGGAGAGAGACGAGGGAATAGCTTGGTAGCGAGAGGCAGAATCCGCGTCGCTTGTTGCAAGAATAATTTTAAAAAATTTGGATTTGTAATTTTTGATGAAGTGTTCTCTTCTGGACTCGTACTAGTGAACTATTATAAACTGTGAGAGGAGTGAATAACTTCGTGGCGAGTTGTACTCCGCGTCACTCGTGATATTATTTTAACACGCGAACTTATAAAATTTCGAGAAGGTGTTGCTCCTTCGGACTTGTATTCGCAAGGTGGCGGAACTGTATGCCGTGTGATGTGAACTATTTTAGTGGTAATATATAAAGCTATGCCACGCGCGATCCTAATTTTGAGTTTTGTGAATTTTGAAAGTTTTTCCACTAATGTTTGGAACTGGTGTTACTTCGACCATTGAAAAATCGAAGCGGGTGTCGCCGAACGAGGTGTGCCGAGGTGCAGCAGACTCGAGCGCGTCTTTGCATATCGTCGCCGTGGTCAGTGCCAATTTGGGGGGCACTGGTAATTCGGCGCTAGCAGGCAGCAGTGGAGCAGAGTTCTTACGCATGACGGCGTGAGATCGTGTGTGTGTGGACCTGGTCGCCGCTTGGTTAACAACGCAAGGGAAGTGGAATATTTTTTTTTGTTTTGCAACACTCCAGTGAAGTCAATGACTTTGATTTCTTTGCTCTTGGGAAGAATAAATGGTTTACAAAGCCAAAACTGGAAACATTTTGGGGGGATTGCAATGTAATGGGTGTGGCCACAGTATTGAGCTCATTATTTCGTAATAACATTTGGGTATAATATGTTTATTGATTTTTGTGATTTTTATGATATCGTGTTTTGTTGATGTTGTGTGGTATTGATTCTTTTATGAGGGTATTAATGTTTCTGTTGGTTAAAAGAAAATAAACAAACGAGATTTTGAGTTCTCGTTTTGATGTTACGTAACCGGTGTTTTTATCACATAGCTAGCTGATCCTGGTCCCTGCATTGGCGTGGCGCTTGTGTTCTGTAGAGAACAAATCACGGCCCGCCCTGATAAATTTATGTAAACAGGAAAACTCCGGATAGTAAAAAGGGGGGGCACAGTGGTGTGCATTGTAGATATTACAGGTGATCAGCAAGGAAGTTTTTCGTGATCAACAATAGGAGTTGAGAGGGGAGATTTTCATTACATTAGTGCCCAGTTCGTAGGGCGTTTTAGTAAATAGGAAAGGGGGTTTTTTTCGTTGCATTGGCGCCTGTTTAGTGGGCGTGATCGATATCAGTACAAGTGAGAGGGGTTTTCGTTACATAATACGTTTTGTAAATGAAAAGTTTTCTAACAGGCTTATTGTCCGATGCAATTTCCTGTAAATAGGATAGTGAATTCACCGCGATGTCCTGAGCGAATTTGGTGCACAATCTCATTAGATGTAAAGACGAATTTCTTCTGCAACTGATAAATGTTTTTCTCCATGCAGAATGTGATAGTTTTTATTTATCCATTTGTTGTTTACATGCATTCTCGAAGTCCAATTGTTTCCCTTTGTACAGCCCTATTTTTGGCAATTTTAAGGCGGGGATGATTTTTTTCAAAGAATAAAATTATTCTTAACTTTTGGAAGGGGTTTCGAATTTTTTCATAAGGTTTTTGATTTTGGAGTTTATGCGCCCATAAAACCATCGTTAATTGTTCCGCTCCCCACAGCCCTGATTTTTCAATTTGAAGGCGGGGATCTTTTACTCCAAGAGCATAAAATTATTCTTAACTTTTGGGAGGGGTTTCAGATTTTCCTAAGGTTTTTTTGATTTGGTGTTATTTCACCGTAAGAACCAATGTTAATTGTTTCGCTTTGTACAGCCCTGATTTTTAGAATTTGAAGGCGGGGATGATTTTTTTCCAAGAGCCTAAAATTATTCTTAACTTTTGGGAGGGGTTTCAGATTTTTCCTAAGGTTTTTGATTTTGGTGTTATTTCACCCGTAAGAACCAATGTTAATTGTTTCGCTTTGTACAGCCCTGATTTTTAGAATTTGGAGGCGGGGTTGATTTTTTCCAAGAGCCTAAAATTATTCTTAACTTTTGGAAGGGGTTTCAGATTTTTCCTAAGGTTTTTGATTTTGGTGTTATTTCACCCGTAAGAACCAATGTTAATTGTTTCGCTTTGTACAGCCCTGATTTTAGAATTTGAAGGCGGGGTTGATTTTTTCCAAGAGCCTAAAATTATTCTTAACTTTTGGGAGGGGTTTCAGATTTTTCCTAAGGTTTTTTGATTTTGGTGTTATTTCACCGTAAGAACCAATGTTAATTGTTTCGCTTTGTACAGCCCTGATTTTAGAATTTGAAGGCGGGGATGATTTTTCCAAGAGCCTAAAATTATTCTTAACTTTTGGAAAGGGTTTCAGATTTTTCCTAAGGTTTTTTGATTTGATGTTTATTCGCCATAAGAACCAATGTAATTCTGTTCTCGCTTTGTACAACCCTGAATTTTGGAATTTGAAGGCGGGGATTAATTTTTTTCCAAGAGCCTAAAATTATTCTATTTTGGGATGGGTTTCAGATTTTACAATTGATTTTGAGATAGATTCTGGTTGGGCGCTGCTAGCTTTAGACTAAAGCTAGCAGCGCCCACGATTTTCGGAAATCTAGAGGAGCCTAAAATTCGGGAATAGAGCATTTAATTAGCCTAAAATTAGCCTAAAATTTTGGATATAGTTTGGTTGAGATTGGTTTCTGGGCGCTGCTAGCTTTAGATGGCTGTCCTGCGGTGGGGCCGGGGCCGGTCGCCGAGCGGAACCGCTGCACAATCGCCCGCTCCGCTCCGCTCACGCCCAGCCTCGTACGGCTGTGCGAGCCTCCGCGCGAGCATAAGCACGTGGACGGGGAAGGCAATCAAGGCTTCAAAATAGAAGAAGTTTACCTGAATTCTTTTCTAAACTTGAACGTCGAATCTATACGTGATTGTGTCTTATTCGTCGCGTACTTGTTCAGTAATTGGAGTTCACGATTCCCAAATCAAATTGAAAAAGAGAATAACTGACTTCTCGGAGTTACTCATCTATGGATGTAATGAGCAGTACAATACGACTAAAACTAATAAATACTTGCACTTACTCTGCTTAATTAGTGTGGTGCTCCCACCCAAAATTTGTCATAACAAATTACTTAACTCGAGTATCCCTTAAATACGTAAAACTTAGAACGTTAAAAGTTCAGAAAGACACACTGCAGTTCATAACACACGAGAAAGATGTATCTCCGAAGCTTGTTCTCTGTTATCTTAGAAAGTTTTTATAGTTAACAAACTATAATAAACATATAAACGACGACAAGCTTCACTTAAAGAACTTCACACAGGCAACTACGTTTTTCTCTAGTTCAGCCATCTTGCAAATTTTGATGGTTTAAACGACGTCGAAATAATACTTGGCTTTTTCCTTTTTCGAAATGGCCACTTCGTATTTCAAGAGAGAACGTTGACGCGTCCCACACTCCGCTCACTCCGCCTCCGCCTCGGATCGACAGCGCCAGCACGCCCAGCGCGCGCGTGGAACGAGACGTATTGGGGGCGCGGCTTGGGCGCGACATGTGATTGGGGGGCGGCGGCGTGTTCGGCGACGCAGCAGACGACACGACTGACCGACCGCCCCCAACACTGGACGCAGCCACTGCGGCATTCGACCTCTCAACCAATTCCTTGGCATGAAATTATCATCACAATCACACAATCAATGAATTGTGATTACACGAGTATTATTTTGATTGAGTTATCGAAGAAAAATACCTTTAAACGCGTAACTTGCGTACACAACGCGTTAAACTTGCGTACACGTCGCTAATTGGACCTATTCTAGAATACTGTTCAGTTTGTTGGGATCCTATCGTATAGGACAAGTAAATACTTTAAATAAATTCAAAGAGTGCGGAAAAATTTGTATTGCGAGTGAAAATAAACTCAAATAGACCCATGTGGGAATCCTTGCAGGAACGTCGGGAAAGAGCCAGACTCTGTGCTTTCTTCAGAGCCTACAAAGGCGAACCGGCTTGGAAGGATATTAAGAAACGACTCAAAGTCATCATACACTAGTCGTCAGGACCACAATGCAAAATTATGTGGAGAAGGCAAAAACAGATATTGGAAAATTTTCGTTCGTTAATCGGACAGTAAAAAACTGGAACGAATTACCTGCAATATTGCTAGAGACTACATCAGAGTGTGGGAAAATTCAAAAATAAATTTAAAAAACATAAATTAGAAATAGTTATAATTCTAGGTATGTTAGACTAGAACATTCAAATTGTGTATTCATTTAATTTTAGTCATCATCTGCATAAAATGTGTTTATAATGTACTTAATTTAATGTAAACGTGTACGTAATTTATAACTTGTATGTAAATGTATTACTTGATGCACCTATGGAGAGCTGCAACGAGACTTTCCAAAGCAGTTGATATTATTATTATTATTATTATTATTATTATTATTATTAGTATTAAAATATAAAAACAACTACTAAAACCAGAACCATCCAACCCCTCAGGACCGGGTGACGCCGCGTACTAGGCTGTGTAGCGACGTTTTCCACCATCATTTGGCGGTCATCTTCAGGGCTGGTCTGCCTGAAGAAGACCGCGAAATGATGGTCGAAACGTTGGCTACACAGCCTGTACGCGGCGTCACCCGGACAGACGAGATCTCATTTCTGGCCGCGGAAGCCTAAGACTCATTTAATTCCTTGGCATAGCAGTTTACTCTCAAGGGACTTATCTTCACTTATAAACACTAAAAGCTTTCCTTTTTCCAAACGCGATTAAGACCATCAAGACGCGATCAAGACAACTGGCATTTTAGTCAGGAAGATCGTTCTAAAGAAAAATTCACATGCGATTGATCCTAATGTTTTCGTTCAGATGAAAGTGCACCTCAGAGCAACACCATTCTTATAATTTGCCTTGCACCCTAGCACACAACACTTATTGGGCATAATTTCTGCTTTTATGTCCCTACACACACGCGCGCGCGGTTTAAGTATCAATACCTTTTACCATTAAATAACAAAAATATTAAGCACAGGCCCAGACACAACACTCCCGCACCATATACGTGATAATGAATCATGGCCTCCTCGTCGTGACGTCACGCACAAACTCTTAGAGCGTCGGTACGCCTTGTATTCTAGGCGGTGTTGCTCAGATATCCAAGCACTGACAGAAGAAATCCAAAGGATCATAAAAAAACACTCACGCGCGCAGCGTTTCCTTGGAGAGAATAGATTTTCCACTGTCCTCCATAGCTAACCTTTGAAATGTTCTAAAACATCTCTCCTAAGCAATCAAACACTCTTTGTTATTTAGCATCGTACACATGGGATCTCTTCTCAGAAATTCATCTGCCCCAAAACGCGAGGTTTCGAAATAAGAATCCACACCAAAATTGGCTCTGAACTATTCTATCCGAGAACGACGTTTTGTCTCCAACCACTTTCATTTCAGATTTAAGACCTTAAGTAAATATCCTTTGAATCCCAGGGGAAATCCATGAACTCTTGCATCTCTATAGCCAAAGACATTGATCATAAATTTACGTCACAAATTTTCATTATCACGATAAAAATTTGTACAAAGCGCATTAAATATAAGCTAAATACGTTAACACACCTGCCAGTATGTTAACTTTCAATGAAGAAATTGGAGCATGAAGATGAAAGCAATGTGTGTACTTTAGATTGAACATATTTTAGGTTACTGACAAGAGGCAATAACGAAGAATATGGGCTGTAGTAATCCGAGAAGGAATAATTTATTGAACACGAACATTAAATACTAAATATTTTAGAAATTTGCTTCTTAAAAATGTCCTTACTGAATGTTTTAATTTCGCAGGTCTAATAACTCCTGAATAAAAGAAAACAAGGCGTCACTTTCGTAAAATATATACCTACCAGACATATAAGACGGCAGTAGAAACAAATAGTAAATAATGAATGGCGAAACTTTCAAAGAGTCGGAAACTGATAAATAAACTATTCGTCTTACAAATATTATATATAAAAACTCAAGTTGTGCCAACCAGGTTTTCCCTGGTTTCTATACCAAGAGACCATCTTGTAGACAAATCGTATTGATCACTAGTCTAGAGAAAGGGCGACGTCATATGCACAGTGTAGCTTCTTGAAAATAACACTTCTTTTGGAGGTGTTGCCTAGCGTAAATCCATTAACTTAATATTTTCCTATAAACGTTACAAATTAAAATTGAAGTCAACTCCAATTCCGAATGCGATTTAGCTATTCAAGACAAACAGCTGGAAACAGGAAATGAACCAGTCCGGACTAAGAGTTAATTGTTTAGACACTTTAAAATAAAAGGAAATGCGCGTACGCTCTGAAACAATAATATTTTTGTTAAATCGCCCTGATCCCATTACGACAGATCTTAACAAGAGTGCAAAGTCACAGTTACAAATCCTAGAATAGATGGACCATAAACTTTCTAGTTTTGGGGGAGTAATTAATGTTGAGAAGCGCGTTGCGTAAGCTGGATCGCATTGTCAGACCTATTTCATTATCCATGGGACAGAAATTATCAGGCTTCCTCTGATGCTTCTCTGTTGCTTCGACAATTTCCAGCAAGTAAGGAATTCATCCTCCAATCTCTTTGGTTATGTGTATACGTCAATGTCAATAAAACGGATCTTATTAGAGGTTAAGAAATAACTTTATACATAATACATGGATAGGAACGAAGCAGGAGATGGATTCGAATAGTCGAAAAGTAACACAAATTACAAAACCGCGAATGAGAAACTCCACAGTTTCACCAAACATTCACCAAACACCGTAAACCAGACTCGAGAAGGAGCAGCTTCGCACAAAGTGAAAGACAAAAAAAATCTTAAGCAAATATTTCACAGGAATTCAAAACATGGAAAGAGAAAAATGCATGTATGAAGTAGATTGGATAGAAATAATACCGAAAATTGTCTCATTAACTTAATTGGAAATACAATACTTAAATTTTTAATAAAATATTTATTATAATCCCCATTATTAATATCGCCAACACAACTTACCAAAATATATACCTCCCAATGAGTACGTTCTGAAAATGCTATGTGAATAATTATTTAAAAAAGTGTAAATGTACAAGCTGTTTATAATAGAGGACTATTTAAATTGGTTTGAATATTTTTATGTTTCCATTGCGACCATCCGTTTCCACAATTAGCTGAAAGTTCATGCAACTGAAACAGATGCACCACGCTGCAGGAACATTTCATCGGACAAATTACTTTCCCTTTTCTCAGCTGGGCTTCATGCTTGCAAAACTTCCTGTGGCTCTCTAAAGAACGGTTTGCAATTGAAATATATCAATTTTGCTTTTATTTAAAGTGCAAACAGCTCTTGTGGTAATCCCGCGAAAATATGTTTATATGATCACTGATATTTAGTTGCGCTTTAATTCGTACACTGTAGGAACAAATATTAAATAAGAATTTAATTGCACATGAACATTTGCCAGCAACTATGTAACTGCACATGGTTCGGAGACACTTGGAGACTGACAGCCGGTTTCACCAACATTGATTAGTCGCTTTGACGGACTCAAACCACTGACGGCACATTAGACGACATATTTAATTAATTAGTATTTATCTTTCACCAAGGTCGTTTCGCCTGACGATTGTCAAAATATTCGTCAAATTTGACGGACCGGTACCCTGCCATGAACGCCTTTGATGACTCGTTAAACTTGTATCGGGAAGTTAAGGTGTATCAAACGCGTGCAATGTATTTCTCCAACTTAGTTATTTTTCTCTTTTGCTGTTCAAATGGCTCGCGTTTGATAACATGATAATAATGTTGATGCTTAACATTTGAGTATGGAGTATTAAGAAACAATGGGTCCAGATCCAGCTTACTATAAAAAAAAGCATTTTGGATAATGCTCAATCTGTAACCCGATACAGAAGGTCTTAGTCGGTGTGTCTGAAGCATTAGAAGTAGAACCGCCCTAGAATACACCTCTAAGAGAAATAAGCCTCTAACACCCATGTAGCAGTTGTTATTTATTTAAGTATAGCAGTGGAGTCAGAATGTTTTTATGAAGAACAGCAAACTTTCCTGGAGTTATACGACACTATAATCGGCACATTCGTATATGACAAACTGATCTCTGCGAAGAAATAATTAGAACGATTAATAAACCGAAAAATGTATTTCTCGCTATATACGCACACAATGCCGACCTACATGAAATATAGGTCATACGTCTTAGTATTCGGTAGCCAATGCGGAGCAGTGCTGTAACCTGACGTTGTGGCCAACCTTTAAAGAAGGAAGAAATATCAACGTAATATTTTTGTCCATGGTAACATCGTTAAACTGCATTTGAACCATGTAGAATATTGATTAAAATATTATGATTACAGTCAAATGTATGTTAGAATAAGCTTAGAACGAATCATTATACAGTATTTGAGTAACTACGAGTGTGCATGTGCGCGCGCGTGTGTGTGTGTGTGTGTGTGTGTGTGCGCGCGCGCGCGGCGCGCGGATCCATCACCCGCGGTGAGACCACTTCCAAAGCACCAATTAAGACGTATGAGATGTTATTAGAAGAGTCTCGATCCCCTAATGGGAAACTGGTATTTGTTTTCAGATCCAGCCAGAAGATTTTCAGAAATTTCCAAAAACACTTGTTTTGGCGCTGCGATCTTGGTGCATTGATCGGGAATTCCATCGACACCATGTAAATAGATCTATAAAGGTGGCGTTGATTTAAGTCCCTGTGCTCAGTAACAATTTGGTCGCTCCATGACACCATAATTTTCTTTCACGAGGGTGAAAACACTTATTGTTCCCATTTCTACGTTAAAAGAATTGTCTGGCAGATTTCATTTCAACTTCATTTGAATTATAGTATTTTTAAAAATAAATTTACGAAAACCTATTAACAGTTTTGTCTTGGAATTAAAATTGAACTTCATGTGAATACGGAGAAAACCAAACCAGTGAATAATATCAGAGAATGAAAGGACATTTAAGTCCTAAAGTTCGACTTTCACATTTACATTCTTCAACGTGCAAATACCTATTTTCAAATGAATGTGACTAACAACTTATTCTTATTCAATTTACGTAACACCTCATTCACATAAACATAAAACACTCGCCTTTTAATGTTTATCTCGCCTTTATTGTTCACCTACAAAACGATTAATACAGCAATTACGGAAGTGCAAGTGAACAAAAATTGGTCGGGGTCTATGGAGTTTTAATTTCTTCAAAAATTAGGAGACTACAATATGGAAGTATTAAGCAATCTGTGGAATGAAATGAAGGTGTAGAAGATTTTGCGACTGAATTTTCAGAACGAATTGAAAATGATCTTATTAGAAAATAACGCTGAAGACCAGCTAATTCTAACTATTCGAATCATCTATACCTGCAAGTATTTTGTACGACGATTACAATTTGCAATATTGCATTTCATGCCCCTTATGGAGGTAACATTCAAGGCACTTGGGTGTTAGGAATTTTTTATCAAGTTTATAACATTATTATCAACCACGACTCATTAGTATGTCCAATGCCAGACACTGTAAGAACTTATTTGAACAAAGCTATGCCTAACATTTAGAAATTTTCAACACATAAAAATACTCTTAAAACAATTTACAGCGTCGGCGACGCCACATTCAACTAGTATCACATTAGATCCAGAACGGTTTTTTTCGATGATTCATAAATGAATGCGAATCAATGGCAAAATACGATGACGTTTATTTTTTTATTTCCTTCTTTACCTTCGATAAACATTATTATTAACATATTACTCATGACCCAACAATAAAATAAAACTCATTTAAGTTCTATAATTAAATTGGAAACAGGGTGGGGAAATACCATCTGTTTTACCATATTTAAAACACCGACGTTTCTTGTCGATGTTTTCATCGACATCGAAAACATTTGGTAATATATCGAAATATCGATGTTTTGGTAAATTTACCATCACTATCCCCCATTTCCAGGAGCCCAAACCGTCAAGACGCATTTGACTTCGCATGAACATTATCTTCGTGCTCCCTGCCAAATCGTACACCTTCACTCTTTATCTCCGGGTATAGGCTAAGATAGCTTCACCTGCGCTTTTCTAAGAAGTAAGGTGAAATTCCCTCTGAGTATCATAGTGGTGATAACTTGCCGGACGGCAAAACAACCAATTGATACCGCCGATGTTGTCAAAGAACTGGCCCGACACTTACCAAGCTTCAACGATTGAGTTTTCCGATGAGACCCTTGTTCCGTGAGTATCTCGTCCGTGCGTGTGCCGGACCTATTTTCATTTCCCAATCCAGGGTGGCCAGCGAACATGGAATCCTTGAAAATCGAAAAAGAAACACCCAAAATTTGAAAAAGCCTAAAAAGTGGGAAAACGAGAATTTGATTTAAAAATCTGTATTTTTTTCATTACTTTCAAAATTTATGGCAGACTTTCAGCACAAATTCTCATACATCATCGTATTCAGTAAAATGTTTGATTCACAACATGATAACGGGGGTGTTAAAATCTAAGAATATACGAAAAATATCAAATGTATGCTTTAGGACAGCGAAGACTTTGCATCCCCTCGACTCTCGTGTCATACGACTTCAAAATCTGTCGTGTGCGTAGGTATAAAGTGTGTTGTAGGTAGCAGCACAGAGCACCTTTACAATCGTGTTACACAGGAAATCACTTTTTCAAATTCCCGGCTTTCCCCGAATTTCAAGGATTCCAGATTCGCTGGCCACCCTGAATTATGAAATGAAAATATGGCCGTTTCATCAACAGAAGTGACTTTTCTTTAAATAACTGCAAGCGAGAATGAACATAAATTCTGTGCGTCACAAACAGTCGAGAACACAATAACTGTGTAAAAGTACAGAATGTATTGTATTTGTGAATCCTTCAAATCTCCTAAAGGAATGAGTATTCTCAGTGGCAAAGCTAGTGGATATGTCCTAGCGATGAATGATCGTCGAAAGGTCTAAAGAAAACGTTCGTACAGAGTTTGCATAAAAAGGTGTGTGAAAGAGCAAAACTCTTCCGTTACGTACAAAATTGCACAAAATACTGTGTAGCAGTGTAATTTTCCGCTTTACCTCGGTCACTCTGAGCTCAAAGGGTAGCAATCCGTCGATCAGTTATTCAAATGGTGCATTAGTAAATTATACCATCGGAAAATTGTTCTATCTTCAATATTAAAAGAAAAATATGAATGCAGATCGTGGAGTGCGACAGCAAATCAGCCGTCGTATTACCCTGACATATCTATAATATCTATAATGTATATAAAAATTACACGAGGGACACTTTTCCTTCTATTTCACGTTGTCGATATAATTTACAGACTACGAGGTTACTATCCAAATATTCTTCACGGGCTGGAAAACTAGCGCAATTCGAAAAGAGAAGTTTCGACATAATTGTTTTTAAAGTTTCCGCTTATGATTGAAATAAAAGTATATTGCACATGGATCGTGGAGAAAGTATTACTAAACGTCTTCAAAGTAATTCTGTCAAAAATAATTATAATAATGCCATAAAATAACATTCATTACTCAAAATTAATGATTTTCGAGCTGTGCCAATATCAAAGTTCTTGAACCCTAGTGATTACCTCCGTTGCAATTTTAAACGGTTGAACCCGAGAAAATATGCAATGCACCCACGTTCACCCGCACTTGTGACCTTTCCAGTGCCCATTTACCAACACTGTATGTAAATTCACCCGAAGTATAATGCCAACAGGCGAATGCCGGACAGTACCCTAACAAACGGGCCACGGACCGCACGCGATCTTTTCTTCCTCTTCCTTGTCATATCCTCTCCCCTTACACACACACACACACACACACACACACACACACACACACACACTTACACTAACATGCACTACACTACCGCATATGCCGGGAGACCAGTCGGGTGCATAGACTGGCTGGGATGGTGCCCCGCTGGTGGGAGATACCTAGTTGAGGGGACAACCCCGCTAGTCCACGGTAGGTCGGCGCCAGATCTCGCCATCCAGCGGGGAAAACATCACCGCCACCTCCCGAGCAAAAACACGCACTACACTTACGGGACTAATGACCTACGTAGTTGACGCGCCCGGAAACACGAATCAAGCAATCAATCATTCAATCATGTAATGCCATCGTGAAAATCGCGTCCCCCTGAAGGAAGTCCCGAGTCGCGTTCCCAGGGAGCCCCCGCCCGCCGCCCACTCGGCGAACGCCATCTTCTCCAACGCGGCGCAGGGCGCGTGGACGCGTGGCGCGCAAGAGCGCGGGCGGCGGCGTCCCCGCCCCTCCCCTCCCCCCGCCGCCGCGCGCAGCGGCCGCTCCCACTCGCTTGGCGACGGCGGCGGTGGCGGTAATGGCAGCAGCGACACAGCTCGGCGCGGCGCGGCGCGGCTCAACGCAGCGGGTGCCGCGGCCGCGCCAACGGTACCTCGGCGCCGCTGGCCTACTTGCGGCCTCCGAGGAACGTACCGAGCGCCGCGCGCTCGCTCACCTCCGACGCCCCTGCGGCGGGCCACTGGCGGCGAAACGCGCCTCGCTTCGATGACGGATGTCAGGCGACGGGATCAAGGTCACAGCAGTTGCATTTGAAGATTAACACACAAAGATAAATCACATACACACAAAACAATAACTGCATCAAGAATGCGAAACAAAACGATATATATTATATTACGATTTATATTATTTATATGAATTACATTTGTTCAAAGAATTGGTCGGCCCGATCAGGATTCGAACCCGGAATTAGATTTCTATTTATTTAAAAACAGTTACTTGTCCCCGAAGGGCGCTATGAGGGTTCTAATGATCGAGCTGCGACTTTGGTCCGAGAGCTTTTTGTCGCCCGAGATCATTAGAATCAGTGAGCGCCCGTGGTAGATTCACTAATAATTCATATTTACTTATTAACTGATTGACTAGATATTAACTTGACTCGGGTTGTCTTTTCGTATTTCCCTCCCAAAATTCCCGTCTTAAAAGAACATGTACCATCATTCAACTGTTTTCACATTTCCCTCGAAATCACGATCCTCTCGATCCAGGTAAGTTATGCAGTTTATATCGAGCTCCGTATCGAAGGTAATAACACGCGTATCAGTAAAATTGAATATATTTATGAAATTATCAGCCTCTTTTCATTCGTGAAAATTTTCCGCAGATTATGATCATTCTGCGATACACGTTTACACTACATTCTTTTGTTTACCACTTCATGACAAACTGTTCGGTATGACCCATCTGTTAGAATGCAATAACTGGTTTACATACTGGTATATTCAAACCTCACGACCCGTATAGAACGCGATAGAAATTATACTAAGAGTTTTCCACTAGTCCTTCAGTCCTTCATTATGCTACACCTGATAGAGTACGAAAAGTATGCAAGACTAAGGGAATCTGAAGGCTAATAAACAAATGAATGCATCCGCGAATCATTAACTAATCGAACGAGGAACAGAGAGTTTGCCCGTTTGCGAATTTCTTGCATCTTGTCACAAAACCCTTGGATCACAGGAAACGAAATTTAATTGGTCTTGAATGAGTAATGCGAACATTTTACCCTTCAATATCTCGTTTCGATCTTAGTCTTAGCTTTTTCTGAACTTTTTCTTCGTTACCAATAAAGTTGTTTTCCCAGGCTGTAGCATAGCTCCGAGAAGTTTCGGCCTTCAAAAATCTGTATCTTTAATAAATGTCAAACAAACACTGGCTACATTGAATATCGCAAACATTAGCTCTAACTTTCCAAACCGTGCACGGGAACAACACAACGTGTACGTACATTTTCTTCTTAAGAATCGAAATCAAGCTCCCTTCTTTTTATGCAAAAACGATTACAACCGGAATGGCGCTTCTGTTATTCCGTAAAATATACTGCATTTTTTTAAATTGTTCGCACACACATCTCCTCAACCTTCAGATTAGGCACACTAATAGTTTCTAGCAGCCAACAATCGTATATCCAAGCATTTGAAACGAGCGTACAATGGTTAGGGCAAAAGCATTTTTATAAATGATCAGAATCAGAGAAAACAACAATCAAAAGCACAATGATGTTTTTGTACGATCTTTTATAATAACGTATATTAATAGAATTTCACAGGGTGCAAATATTCATCCACAAACATAACTGTTTAATACTGAAAGATCACATTATCTGTAAAGTGTGCAATTCCCAAAACGTAAGAATTATTCAATTAGTGACACTTGTTCTGAGTGTATATATTATTCTTTCACTAACTTTAGTTTTTGCCTGACCTCTCTTTCATACTACAGCAACCCTTGGAGTAATCACCTGCTTTTAAACATGAGACCGCTCTGACACGCTGCCAAAATGGATGAAACAGTCCCAGAAGTTTTTTCTGAGGAACCGTAATGACAATGAGTATCTCCAAGAGCATTAAAATATTATAAACTTTCGAATGTTCCTCAGTTATTGTATGTACTTGGCGCGACAGCCCTTGAACGGGCTCAGGCTACCCTGAGGCGACGTCCCTGCTTCGCGGCTATGGGTTAAGAGGTAAGAGGGTACGTGTGGTTAGCACGTAGAAAAACCCACGCCGTATTCCGGTCTTCTCAACCTGAGAAGTGAATTTTATCATCGTCACACAGCAATATAAACTGGGACATTGCAAGGAAAACGCACACTACAGTCTTGCCTCGACCGAGAATCGAACCCGGGGCCGCGTAGTGGAAAGCGAGTACGCTGAACAAGAGCTAGCCTCGAGAGTTTCCTCAATTAGGAATGCTAATTTGTTAATCATTAATTACCGCAAGTAAACGAGAAAGAACGTTTTCGTTAGCGAAATTCGGATTATAATGACGTAATCGATAACAGTCTTCCCCGAAATTCGAGATGTATAAGTGTCATTGCACTTTCAGAGGTCAACAGAACTTTACAAATAAAAAAAATATATATATTCTTAACTTATTTCTTATTTCTATACTTTGTTGTATTCCTACGACGTTCAATGATATCCGATAATTTGTTTTCGGTTTCGAAAAGACATTGCCTTTCAAATCAACCCGCTTGTCATACTAAAAATTAAAAGCAATTTGTCTGTATGACATTCAAAAAACTAGTCCATCATGAAGACTACAAGCCCAAATTTTATTTGAAATGAGCACGTCTGTTTGAGACATTAATTCTTTTAATGATTGATGAACGCTCTGAATGGCACCTTAAGTTTCTAAACTCAAAACCAACATCGTATTTAATTCGTCAATACACAATCCACTTTGCGCCGTGACTGTCGTACAAGTAAACTACTGAATTATCTGAGCCCCCTTCACGTTACAGAATCCTCGTTCTCTTGTGTGTGGTGTCATCACGCTATTCGAATAGGGCTGGTGGCAGACTTCCGCCTCTAGGGCGCCGCAGATGGCGCTCGGGCCGACCGGAAGGCACTGCGCGTGTGGGTGGGTGGGGGAGGGGGGAGGGGCGCGGAGGGCGGCGGAGGTCGCGGCGGGTTCGCGCGGCCCAGAGCAGCCAACGCCCTCGCGAGCGCCCGGCCGGAGGGGACCGGGAGCGGGCGGGGCGGGGAGGAGCGGTGACGGGCGCCTTGGCGGGGATCGCGGGCGTATATTTAGACGCGGCCGATCCGAGCTCCGCGATGCACCGCGGGCATCGGAGCCCGCGTCCGCGGCCCCGGCGCCACCGCCAACGACATTCCGCCCGACGCCATGCGACGCGACGCCGTGGTGCAGGCCTGCGGCCCGCCCAGCCCGCAAAGCAGCAATAACGGAAGACTCATGTCGTAAAACAAGATATCTCCAACGAATGAACAGGATGGGGACTCCCCCCAGCAATAGAGACGCCGACAGCATTACCCGTGATTTCACTACGTTCGAATGAAAAGAGAAAAGACGCCAAGAAACTAGGGGCAAAAGAACGCTGCTCTGAGAACTGGAACAACATTTGAAAAGAAAGAAAAGGCATTTCGGTGTCTTTCAAAACGAGTTTGCATATCTGTCCCACTTGCATAATATATTTTCCACTACGTAAAAAATAATACTAAAGAAATTATGCCAAGATAATTTACATTCGATATCCTTATACGTCGAGCAACCTGCGTGTGCCCGTCTGTCCGCCCGCCAATCACGGTGGATCCCTTCCGGTCGCGTTCCGTCCGGGAAACTGATTCATTTTCGAAGATCCCTCACAACATTCTTAGCAATTTCTCTACAAATGAGCCTTTTTGCGTTTTGAGGT
>JAHLJT010007820.1:0-68740 GCA_031308135.1 Acheta domesticus
GTTCTGCAACCTTGTCTACAATATAATGCATTGTTATTGCCTTTCACAAATTCTTTAGCTTTTAAACTTCTTTACATTACCATCTTTTCACTTGTCCCATTTTACGAATCGTTCCCACTTCTTCCTATTTTATCTTTGCTCATACTGTCGTCGCTGTCACCTACTTCCTTCTCCCAAGGCCGTAGCGAATTCTTCTCCCTACTGCTCCCGTTCCCGCTGCTGTCACCGCCTCCGCTCCGTAACCTCACCACCATCTTCGCCACAGCCAACCTCTATTCGCTGCCCTCCCCCCTCTCACTGCCTCGCCGGGGGGCCTAAGGAAACGCATTTCCTGCGATAATCGCGCTTGCGAATCAGCGTAAAGAAAATGGCTGCTCCCGTGATTTATTTGTATACTTTATTGTCGTTCATTCCGCCCACTGACTTTTATGGATGTTTTTCTTCTGGCCCGCGCCTCGGCTGGGTGTATGTGTGTGTGTGTGTGTGTGTCCTCTGTTTCAAGAGCTGCCGCGCCCGCGCCGCCCCTGCCGCCCCCTGCCGGGTCTGAGAGAAGCGAGGCGAGGCACACCCATTTTCTCATCCCGGCGCCCGGGGTCTCTTGCAGCTTCTTACGCCCATTGGTTCCCGTATCTAAGAACTGCGCGGGCACACACGGAGCATTCCTAAGGAGATGCTGCTGCCGAAGGTGAGAGCGCTGCAGAGGTGGGGTGGGGAGGGGAATGGGGGACGGGAGGGTGGTAATCGAAACTACGGCCGTTGCTCCGGCTGCGTCAAGGCACCGTGCCGTAAAGCCTTGCGCCGAATGTTCTCCGGAGTCAGGGCAGAACGTGTGTAATTGTTGAAGACAATTTATGAGTTGAATTGTCACGGCATCCATGTCAAGTAAATATTAAACAAAATTGTCATTGAGTACTTTCAAACGTTATTTTAAATCTATTTACAGTTTACATTCCCCACTGCACAAAAATGAGAATATTATCAATGTGTACCAATCACCAACCATCGTGCAAAAAAATCTTCTGGAGGATTTGACAAAAAGTTGTTTTATGGGTCCCTAAAACTGAAAATGTATTTTTTATTTTCATTAAAATTGTATTGATGATAATTATTTATCGTTTATACCAGTTATGCAATCGAAACGAATCATTGATGATTTAACGAAAATATATATCTTATGGTTTTTCTTTCGCAATTTTGTTTTATACAATGAATCCGTCTTTCTGCCCTCCAGTGTCAGTTATTCTGTGTAAAAACAGTAGCTTCCAATCCGTTCACAGGATTCTTCTAAAACGAATATGCTCCTTCTGAACCTAGCGCAATTTGAGAGCTCCAAAATATGCAATTTATTTTTAAGATTAGCAAACCCTTACGAAAATATCGTAAGGCATTTTAAAAAATTTAATATACATGAATAAAGCAGAATGAAACCATACGTGATGGCGAAAAGTAGTGTAATAACTTTCTAACGCAATCTTACTCAAATAAGGTTAATGTTATATTTTTTGTTACTTTTTGGAGGTGATGTCCAACACAATTTATTGCTTTGACAATTAAATACATCGAGTTCATGATATCAGGTGAGACAAACTTTGGAATTGAGGGAGTAGCGTAGAGTAGCGGATAAGCGGATACATAGGGATATGAAGGCTATCCGATTTCGATATATATGTATGTAGTACAACAAAGACGTCTGTTGGTATCACAGCAAGGGATTAAAATTCTTCAGAAGGGATATTCTTGAGTTATGTGAAATTAATTTATTTTCAATTTTTATTAATATATGTTATTATTTTAAATATATTTTCATAAATTGGTGTAATTTTTAAAAATAAATTTCGTAAGTTATTGAATTTATTATTGCAATGCATAATAAAATAACGAAGTATGAAACAGTTGTCTACATTTCAGAGAGATTTGAAAATATATTCCTGAAGATCACTGTACCGTACAGAAGCGACATAATTCCTCTTAGAACCCATGAAGCATTGTAAAGATCGGACTTTATCAGTAGGAAGTAGGAACGGAGTAATCAATTATGTGCAGAGAACGTTCATCATGCTTACTGAAGGCTTTTGTGCATATCACTGTGTAGCTAAAAATTTAAAACGGCTTGACGTTTAGTACGTCAAAACTTAAGTAATCCACCTTTAGCCTCCTTACTTCCATAGACATTTTTATTGTTTTTTCTGCTCACAAGTCATAGATTAGATTATTATTCTTGTGTATTGAATATGATTACTTATCACTATATACTTGAATATTGTCAGAAACCGTCTGTTATTTAGCATCGTCATATAGTGTTGGTGAAAGTAACATGACCATTTCAATATTTAAGAGTGAGAAAGAGATTCGCATCGATCTGACAATTAAATGCGCTTGAAAAAAGAAAATAATCTTCAATTCTATCAGACTTCTTTCACTGAAAGAGAGTTCAATTGAAAGTTCAACTCACTTGTCATATAATGCATTAATTTCGAAAAAATTATCAAATAAAATATTTATTAACTGTTGTAACTTTGTATTTTTGTTTACTGACACAACGTTTTGTTTACTGACATAACGCATAATTATGTATACATCTGTCAAACCAATTCAGGCTTAATAGTGAGAACGAAAGTAATCTCGTTTGATTCCCTTCCCATACCCTCTCCCATTTATGCCTCTGATTACCTGCCGGAGGATAATGACTTTCTTACTAATCTCGTTAATACGTAAAAATTGGGTACCGCATATGATAAGCACTCAAATTTACAAATGAAATCTTCTTGGGTATCAATCGCGTAATGATTTTTTATTATTGACTTTGCAATCAAATTTAATACTACTGGTTTGTGGGAAATCTCCACCGTGGACAATGGTAACTGTATTTCTAGCAGGAGGACTCTTGGAATTTACGAGTTTCCAGGAAATAAATATCTTACAAAGTCAATGCAGCCGTGAATTATCTCTTGAAAATATACCTCATCTAATCAGGAAAGAAATTACTAACAAAAATTGCCTGCTAACTATAGAATTTCGATTTATACGCAGTTCTTTCACCAACAAGTCATGCTAATTCACCTTACAATTCTCTCTAAAGCAACACATTTATTACATATTATTTTCCTCATAAAACAGGTTGGATAGGGTTTACGTTAGGAGGCGAGCACAAGCGCGGTAATTCCCCTTCGATTGCCCGCGACAATCCGCACTGTGCGCGGCCGCCGAGGAGCCGCAGGGGCAGATTTGCCGCCGCCCAAAAGACGCCAATCGGCGGGCGCGGCCGGGCCGCGGGCGTGCGGGCCCATTCGAGGGAGAGCAGGGCCGCCCGCGCGCGGGGTCCGGGTCGACCCCGGGGCGCCGCAGCTGTCGTACGCAGGCCCCGCGCCGCGCCGCGCGCGCAACGCAACGCCCGCTCTGTAGCCTGCGCTGAATAGGCGCGCTAATTGTTTTGCGCAGATAATGTTACTGTCGAGGCGCCGGTGCGGCGAGGAGGAGGTGACGGAGGCGGTGACTGCGAAGTCTGTGGAATGGGTGCCGACGGAGGCGGTAGAGGTAGAAGTGACGTGACGACGGTGGTGGCGATGGCGTTGTTGGCGATGGTGGTGGCGGGAGGGTACTGGTGGTGGAGGTGGGGGGCTGTAGTGAAGGCGATGTGGACGGGGGCGAGGGCGTGACGGGGCAGGGGCGGGGCCGGTCGGGAGCGGGAGCCGGCGCGCGGCTGAGGCGGGGGCTGTGGCGGAAGCGATGGGGTCGAGGAACGGGTGGGGATGTTGACAGTAGGGGGAGAGGAGGGGGTGGGAGCGAGAGCCTTGCGCTGGCAGTCGGAGGCAGTGGTGGTTGCGTCGGTGGCGACGGTAGGGGTGGTGGGCCAGGGGGCGGCTGCTGCCCCCCGCCGCCGCCGGGCTATTGATTGACAGAGCGGCGAGGCGCGCGCGCTGCCGCGGGAGATGGCGGGGAGCGGGAGGGCTGCCCCCACGCCGTGCCAGGGCGCCGTGCCGCTCCGACAGATATGATTATGATGGCCTGTTGATATATTTGTCAGTCAATCAATCGTTCTATTGCCTGCACATTATGATCTGTTGATGTGGTCTCCTGCACGTTTATGCACATTAACGCAATTACACGAAGCAATATAGCTTGCAATCACCTTCCCCCTCCCTGCGCGCCCGCGTGCTCCCGCCGCCGCCGCCAGCCCTTCGTCATGTACCCGCGCCGCCGCCGCCACCGGCCGCGCCGCGCCGCCTCCGCTCGCTTAACAACAAGGTTACTCTATAACCTGCACAAGAAATTGAATCTGCGCGCTACAGCCTCTGACACGCGCGTGCGGAAACCGGGCTCCATCAGGGCCAGGCTGCCAGGAAGCGCCGCTGCGAACTCCGCGCCGACCGCCGACACGCCCCCGGCACTGCCGCCGCCCGCCGCCGCCTCTGACCACTGCCGCCGCCGCCGCCGACATCATGGCGCTTCGCACCGACAGGAGATGCGAGCGGAACGGAGGTAGACGCGGATCGGGTAGAGAGTGGTGAGAGATGGATAGAGACGGGAACAGCGTTGATGGAACAGGGTTGAAACGGGGAATGCAAAGGAATGCAGTTGGAACGTGCAAGCTCGTTCTGTAGCACAGATTGACGCAGGTGTAGAATTATCATGCGTAAGTTGTAAATATATCACCGGTATAAGTAGTGTCGATGGAGGAAATGGTTTCACCGGTAGTGTAGATGGAAGTAACAATGTTACTTGAACTAGAATTTTGAAACCGATTTCATCCCATAGGTGGAGGCATATATAACTCGACCAAGCGAAGAATGAAGGCTGCGATTGCGGCGCGTCGTGGAAAAACAGTGTAAAACACGGGTCTGTACAGTCAGTTTCCCTAACAAAAGTCGCCAGGAGCGTGAAGCGAGTTCAGAGACTGCTTCTACGGAATCACCATGGCCTCCTTCACAGAGGTTGTGAATCAACTGATAAAATATAACTTCAGAGACACATCTTGCAAGATTTGCACTGACTTTTATTTTTGTCCCTTTAAGTTGCTATTTTTTTACTTTTCACCGTAGTAGTACAAGAATGTAATAAAAAGTTCTATGTATATTCAATTTTAATACTTAGTCATTGAATTTAAACATTTTGTATTATTCTTCATTAATTTTTTTTTCATAGGCATTAGGCGGTTTGTTAGGTATGCAATAAAGTACCGAAACATTAACTTTACTGTCATAAGTATCTACAATATTCTTCATTATGGTGGTAGTTACTTCTTAAATAGAAAATAATTTTATTTGTATATATTATCTGAACTACTTAAGTCAAAAGAATTAGTTTCAAAATTTGCAATCGTTTTGCAGAGAAATTATACTTTTATTTTTTCCAATGTGAGGTGCAGACATGTTCGAATACAGTTAAAATATTAATTGGGAAGATACTAGATTTGCAACGAAATATACCGCGCTTTTTTTCGCAGTAGTTTATAAACGGCCCCATTTTAATTTTGAATTGAGTATCCTTATGTCTTCGTCTCACAGACTCCTGTGGCGCGCTCCTGTAAACATCATTCTCAACTTGTCGAGATATACAATGTATATTGTTCGGCTTATTTTGTGGCAAAACATAATTGTCACTTTGCATCTGTCAGGGGAGTCAGCTGAAGTTGATGGGAAACTATGTCAATGGGTTTAGGGAGAGAGTTAAAAACCAAATGGGGTGAGGGTTGGGATCCAGTTGCAGAGATTGATGCAGATTTTACTATAGTTTTTAAGTTATTATGCGTAAAATTGAGTTTTAACAACGACAATGCTAGAAATGCGAAAGGAAAATTGGAAACCGTGTGACAACAAACATGTGGCTATGTAGAGTGATAAATATTTAATTTTGTTTAAAATACGTATGTTATAATTACTTGTATTTTATAGGCGGTATTACGAGAAGCGGAATCCACAGAAGAAATTGCAAGCGTTTGAACGTTGATGGATGTAGTGAGAGTAAATGAACTGGGAAGCATCAATGCAACTTCGTTAAGTAACTTTTATGCATTAAAGTAGTCGTAATATTTTTTATCAGTTGAGTTATGGTACTGCCACCGCGAAGAGCGCAACTGCGTCATCATTGCTCCAACAACGGAAGCGCGAGCTGAAAGGAATATGGAGTGGGGATGGGAGCAAAGTTGTTCGAAGTGGTGGAAGCGATTGGCTGAGGCACAGACTTCGCAGGATTGAAGCTAATTTAAGTAATTATGAATAATGTGATCTACCTATCGGCGTCTTTACTGTCTAGTCCGATGGTGATAATCCAGAGAAATATCAATGTGATAATTGCTGAAATTTCTTCTCAGTCCTGAATGTTTATTCCCATATGGATCGCCTAATATATGTGATATAGAACTATATTCGTGATTCAATGCTTATGTTAATTACGTAACCTATTGTCAATTATTTTGTATTCCCAAGATTGTTGTAATTTTTTTCACAATATTAGCAGTATTATACGATAATCTCTCCGGAGAGATTGTGCAAACCCTGAAATTTTTATTTTTATTTTTTAGGCCATAATTTCATATATAACTGTACACATAAATGAGAATTTCTGGTCATTATTTTCAACGGGCATATATAATTGATTCACTGATATAAAACACAGTCAACATTTGTTGAACATAATAATATATAAAATGTTTTCTAGATCCCGTACAGAAGACATACAGAACAGCTACGTTTGGGAAATTAATTTTGTTTCCATCATCAGACATTTTTACTTCAAAGATTTGTGATGTAATAATAATAATAACTAATAATAATAATATAATAATAATAATAATAAAATGTCTTTATTTCTGGCGAGGCTCAGGCCATAAGGCCTGCTCTTCCGCCTAACCACTAAAATATTCACATTTACAATAAGTACAATTGAGGAGTTCGGGTGGAAACAATGGTAGCTGACATTTCACGTTAATTACGAAAGTGCAATGATCATATTAGGTAATAGAAATGTACTGCACACAACTAATGAAACATAAAATATGAATATATTGTTTTGTTGGTATTTTTAGGACTCTAAAACTAACATGCCCATGAGAGCCCATGTTTCTTACTTTCAAGAAGGATGTGGAATGTTAATAATTTTACTTTCGCAAAATGTCAGAAATTATGACCTACACCCGAATGCCTCAATTGTTGACAAATTACATGAAGAAAGGAGGGCAGATTTTACATGTAAATCTGGGATGCAAGACTAGGGACCATCCCGGCATACGCCTTAAGCGATTGAGTAAACCCAGGAAAACCTCAATCAGGATGGCGGCTTAGGGCCGTAACACAAGAAAAAAATCAGTGTGAAAAAATTGAAAGATTAAAGAAAAGGGTAAATGACAAAAGGAAAGTAGAGTGCGTTAGAGGGAGTTAAAGGGTAAAGGCAAAAGGGAAGCAGAGAGGAGAAAGAGAGAGGGAGTTAGAGTTGATTATGAGATTAAGGAGAGTGGGAAGGGGGAACGATGATAATATTATTACAAAGTTTTTTCGCTTACATAAATGTTTTCTAGACGACGCAGAAAATGGCTGATGACTAGAAGATAATCTGTAACAGAAGAAGAAACGGAAACATAAAGCAGGCGGATGTACAAGAAAAAATACAAATACCAAGAAAGATCATACAATACAAAGACTGAAAATGCGTTAAGAACTTATTATATAGTACATGTAACATACTTGGCCTTAGGGACTTCAGCGATAGAGCAAAGACGAGAAAAGTGCAGAAGAACAGCTTGACGTCTTGGAATGTAACCGAATTTGGTCAGTGGTAATCGTGAAACGGGTGTTTAATTAAGGTGTGAAAGTGGAAATAGGAGTTTGTGTTATCTATAATTATTTCATTTAATCCAATCACTGAGTCGAGTTTTTAATTTTCTGAAATCGCTAATTTGTTTGAGATATGTGGGTAGTGAGTTCCATATTCTAATTACAGTTACAGTAAATGACTTACTATAGGATACCGTATTGTGCCGCGGTATGCATAGTAATCGCGAGGAACGTGATCGTTCAAGCGTCAGCATTTTAAAGTTTTGCAATAATTGCGTTTGATAGCAATTATTCAAAATTTTATGGAGAAGAAGAAGGCTATGAAAATTTTGTCCTTTTTTGATTGAAAGTATGTTTGTTTGACCATAAAACTCAGATACATGATCGTATCTTCTAAGATCGAATATGAAGCGGATGCATGCATTTTGTGCTATTTGTAATTTGCGTTGTTGCTTGAGCTTTAAGTCCGTAAGCAGGAAATCACAATAGTCGAAATGAGGCATTATAAGTGAATTTATTAGACTTACGCGAGTGTTAATGGTAGTAGTTCTCTGACTCGTTTTAGGGAATGGAGGCCTGCGAAGACTTTTGGCAAATCTTACCTACTTGTGTGGTCCAACTAAGTGTGTTGTCTATATGTATTCCTAAGTTTTTTACATCGCTACACCAGGGAACAGGAGAGTTACCTATGCTAATTTCCGGAAGGGAGGATTCTCCAATTTGTTCAAAGCGTTGCGAGAGCCTATCACTAAGTTTTGCGATTTCATTGGATTTAATAAGAGACCAAGGGCTTCTGCCCATTTATTGAGTTTTTAGAGCGTTAAGTCACGTTTATTTTCTGAGCTAATGAGTTCAACTCCGATGGGTATACCACTTTATATAGATTTGTAGGCCCTCAGCGTACATTGTGTTTTACAGTGATTGAGTCTAGGCATTGTCCTACGTCATTT
Organism: Acheta domesticus; assembly: GCA_031308135.1. NCBI lineage: Eukaryota > Metazoa > Arthropoda > Insecta > Orthoptera > Gryllidae > Acheta > Acheta domesticus. The sequence continues at coordinate 8,720 of JAHLJT010007820.1, forward strand.
ACATAAATTAAAAATCCTAAGGGGTCCTAAGAACCGTTCCCTGGCGCAATACCACGGGAAGTTTTAACAGCAGTGGATTGTTTTCACCAGATACAACGATTTGCTGTCGATTTGAAAGATATTGAGTGAACCATCGATTGTGGGTTTAGCAAAACCTAATATTTTCATTTTTTCAAGCAGAATTCGTGATCGACCGAGTCAAATGCTTTACTAAAATCTAGAAGAACAAGTATTGTTAAGTTTAGCTTTATCAATGGAGATTCTAGCTTCTTCAATAATATTTAAGAGAACAGTACCTATGGTTCTGCCTGATCGGAAGCCATATTGTTGATCACTAATGAGATTTTGCTTTCGAGGTAACTTATAATTTGACGTCACGCGGTTATTGTTGTTAAAGCCTTTATTGTCATCACTGTTATCATATTATTATTAAATTACGGTCTTCAAATTATTTTAAGTTACATTGTATTAATTCTTAATTATAATATGTAATTTTTAATAATAATGTAAATTTTAGTGTTCTGCCACCACGTTGCATAAACCTATTTGCGGAAATAAATCTCTATCTATCTATCATCTATCTATCTATTGTCAGTCACCTAGCAATCTGGCTAACGTCGAAAATTCTGCCACCGTTGGGACTCGAACCCTAAGACTCCCGGCCGGAGGCACTACAGTGGCATCAGTTAATGTCCCGAGCCACCTCAACCGGTGTTGTAACGAAGACAATGAATAAGTGGGAGGTATTGTACTTAAACTTTCCCACGTGCGCTTTTCCCCCTCTCTCCGCCTCCGTCATCTTCCCACACCGGTGACCTCCCCAAGGGCCGCCTCCTCCGCTGGCCACGCAAGCCCGTCCATTACCTACTCCTTCTGATTACATCACAACTCACGTCTCCAGAGAGCCCTTCGCTGCACCTGAAAGCGTCTCATTACGGCGAGAAACAAATTAGGCTAAAGATGCAGATCTGCTCCGCCGAAAAATAAATCCCTAATCCTTTCTTTCCTCCCAGCAGATCCGCTCTAGGCGACGGGACCCGCGGCGGCGGCGGCGAGCTCTGGGCCGGAATAAACGGCCAGACTGTGCGTTAGTTGCAGGCTATGTACGACTCTCCCGGGTGATAACAATTTATGCTTCTTTAAAATACTTGTTTCTAATTGCCGAGTGAGAATTAGTCGGTTGCTTTCCCTTCCCCGTCCGCCCGCCGGCCCCTCAAGAAGAATAAGCTACGACTCTAATAAAAATTGCCCGTGTGAGTTTGCTTAAGAAGCGTCTTGGGGGAGGCGATGCCGACTCGGGGCGGACTCTATCGAGGGAAGGATAAATATCGCGGCCTTAAAACTTCCTCGCTCGGCTGGGCCGGGGGCGGCACGGCGCCACGGGGCGGGGGCGGGGGCGCCGGGGGTGGAAGACGGTGGGAGGAAAGCGCGTCCAGAGATCTCGCAGGGGGTGAAGGGGTGGAGGAAGGAAAGGTGCTGCGAGTGGACAACGCCGGAGTAATAGAAGATGGTAGAAAACGGGCTGAGCAAAGTGTGTGCGGAGGGTTTGCGGATGGTGTGATGAGAATGAAGGATAAAGAGGTTGAGAGTGGTCAAATCCAGTGGTAGTGTGTGTAGAAAATGGTGGGAGAAGCGTCAATGGAAATGGATGGGTAAGGAAGCATTACGAGAAGAGACGGGAGCAAATGTGATTTGGAAGATAGAAAAGACTTAAATAGACCCTTAATGAGAAAATAGACACGTCTACAAGAAGTCAAATAGTGATGATAAAGTAAAAACATGGTGGTAGGTGTTAGAAAGGGGCTGAGCAAAGGTGTGCAGAGGGTGAGGTCTGGATGAAGGAGGAGGCATGGTTGAGTGTGGTCAAAACGGATTTGTAGTGGGTGCAGAAAAGGCAGGAGAAGTGTTAACGGGAAAGCACAGAGATTTTAGAGAGGGAACGTGGGTGGAAGGAGAACCATTTCGAGAGAGAAATAAATATGATTTGGGAAGATAGTGGGTAAATCGGCAACACAAGACCTAAATAGACTTCGCAATGAGAAAACAGACGCGACTATAAGAAGTTAAATAGCCAGGAAAAAATAAAAACCTGGTTGTAGGTATTACAAACGGGCTAAGGCAAGTGTGTGGAAAGGGTGAGGCTTGGGTGAAGGAGGGGGCGTGGTTGAGAGTGGTTAAACCGAGTGGTAGTGGGTGCAGAAACGGCGGGAGAAGTGTTAACGGAAAGCGCAGAGATTTTTACAGAGAAGGGACGTGGGTGGAAGGAGAATCATTATGAGAAGAGAAATAAATGTGATTTGGAAGAGAGTGGGAGAAGTCTTAAATAGACTTGCAATGAGAAAATAGACACGATTACAAGTAGTGAAATAGAGGTGATAAGTTAAAAGCATGGCCGAGAAGAGTCCGTAGGAATGTATGACCTGAGTTCTAGCAGGAGATAAAAATAAAAGAGGAAGTGTGCCTTCGATTGTACAGAGTGATAACAAGAAAACAGGGGTTCAAATATTAGAGCGATAGATATAGGGAACTAAAAACACGGTTGGAGTTGTGCCTGGAAGACTCGGAAAGAGTTGCTGTGTGAGCAGTGGAGTTAGGTGCAGAAGACGTGAGGCAGTCCGGGTGGTGAAAGTATTAACAGGAGAGGAAGGCGAAAGACATTGCGCGGAGGAAAATTGGAATGAGAAGGTGAACAAATCTCGAAGAGGAAGGGTTTCTGCCTGCGACTTCTCAGAGTGTGAAAATAGTTCAGGAAGACAGTTGGAGAAGTGCGAAGGAAATTTCTCCGACGACTCGCAAGGGATTAATGGGAACATGTGGGTACGAGAGTTCAAAAGGGGTGGTAAAATGTGTGGGACTGAAAACACGCGATGGAAAATACTCGTGTGGGACTAGAAGTCTCACATAGATCGGCAGTGAACTAGGCTACTCCTGAGAGAAGATTCAAGGACCTGAGAGTGGAGAACAGCAATCAGTCAATCCGAATATGAGGTGTATATAGGATGGGTCATTTAAGGTGGAAAAACACTTCAGTGTGCTTTTTATAATATTAGAAATAAATTACTCCTTTATCATTTTGGCCACAGAAATACAAAATCACTGCGCGCCTACTAGCTGGCTCTGCCAACACTCACTACAAACAGGTAAACATGCTTTGGCTCCCACACATCGTCAGCCTGATTACGAATGAAAGTTTATCGCATCTTACATCGTCTGGATGTTGTTCATGACTTTGAGAAACAATACTGAGCGTATTGTGACTTGACATTCTCTTCATTACTGATCCTGTCTTTCCTTGTGACACCAATACCACCCTTTAATGAACTCTTCTGAATCCTACTTCGAATTTTTTTTGTATGGTCCAGATTTCACATCCATATAGCCCACAAGGAACTGCTAAGGTTTTATAAAAGTTCATGATTGAATCTTTCCTGACTTTAATTTTTAGGGTCCTCCTAATAGTTCCACACATTCTGTTAAATTTTTCAATTTTCTTATCTACATCAATTTCTTCTTTGTAAGACAGATCACAACCCAGGAACTCAATGAACTTACTTGTTATATTTGGCTGTTAACCACTAATTTACATCTAATTGGGTATTTCCATGGATTGCCATTGATTCAGTTTTTTGGACAGATGTATCTAAATTATATTCTTTTATGATCATCTGCAGGTCATATAGAGCTCTTTGTAGAGTGTCTTCATTGAAATTTAATAATAAATTTAATAATTGCCTAAATGTAGCCCGTGCCATCAAGCGCAGTGTGACGCGATATCGGACTCGATACCTCCGCAAGGAAGCCATCACTCCTCGTGGACGTTAACAGCAGCTGCTGCAGCGCCCGGCCGTCTCCTCGCAGGACGTCTGCCGCAGGGGGCCGAGGGCGGCGGCGGCCGGTCCCCCGCTTCCGGATGGGCGCGCGCGGGCGTGACAGACGCCACGTAACACTTCATGGGCGTGCTCGCCCGCGGGCGGCGGCGCTTGTCGGCAATAAAGAAGCGATCGATGGCACCTGATAGCGGGGGCAGCGTGCAAATGGGAGCACTTAGGCGCCGCCGCCGCCGCCGCTGCCGCCCGCGCCGCCCCGCCCAAGCAGTTGCGGCCGATGACCGTAATGCCCGTGACGTATGACGCGCCGCCGGCCGCCAGCCGCCTCCCGCCCGCCCGCCGCACGACGCCGCGCTGCGGCCCCGGCGCCTGGGGGCGGCCGACGCGACCGCGACGCCACGCCACGCACCACGTCCCCGAGGACGGAGAGAGAGAGCGAGGGAGACGGAAAGAGAGATAGAGCGAGCGAGAGAGGAGAGAGATGGAGCAAGATAGAGACAGAGTAGAAGGATGGATAAGAGGGAGAGAGAGAAGATTAGGGAGAGAAGGGAGAGAGGAGGATAATAGAAGGAGAGGGATACAGGGAGGGAGAGGAGGAGGAGAGATAGAGAGAGAGAGGGAGAGGAGGGAGATGGAGAGAGGGAGGAGGGGGAGGAGGGGATGGAGAGAGATGGAGGGAGGAGGGAAGAGAGAGGAGAGGGCAGACGGATGAAGAGGAGTGAGTGGAAGACAAGAGCGTGACTTGCAGCCGGGGGGTGGAACAGGTGAAGAGCGTGATGTGAGGCGACGGAGAGGAGAACGAGGAGAAGAGCGTGAAGAACACGGCGCGGTGCAGAGAGGAGAAAAATAGTTGGAAAAAAGCAGGACGTGACTTTAAAGCCGGGGAGGAAAAGGGTGGTTTGGGATTGTCCGCGAAGAACAGGACAGGGTGGATAAAGACAGGGGAAAAATAGTGACGGTCAAAGCGAAGAGGAAAAAGACGGTGATGGCGGGAAAAGGGAAGGCAGAAAAGGCGGGAGGAAAAGGATGGAGTGGGTCAAGCCAGGGAGGAAGCGTTGGACGGGTAAGACGGGGAGGATATGACGGACAGGCAGGATGTTAAGACGGAGAGATAAAGGTAGTATGTGCAAGGGAGAGGCAGAAAATACGGCTGGTAATGTGGGGAAAAAATGTAGCGGGTAAGGGCGGGAAGAGACATAAGTGGGCTAACAAAGGAGAGAGGGGCAAGGCGGGCGTCGAAGCGAGATAGGGTGTGGACGGGGAATAGACTGATGCTTATAAAGAGACACCCTTATTGCGCATGTAGAAGGAGAGAAAAGATCGTTATGATCAGGAAAAATACTTCAAGAACTTCTGTTATTTAAAAAAAAATTGTTTCTCACACTCAAGGAATAGTAAACTGAAAAGAAAAAATAGATATATACGATAATAACGAGAACTAGGCGTGGTTAATGTGGTCGAAAACTACGAAGCAAAATATCTGATTAGAAGTTTCTTGCAAGTTGTTATTGAGACTGGTAAGATAAATAATAAATGGCAAATGTATGCGTATTTTCGTCTAAAAAAAGCAAAATTCAGAAACAGCTTTTAGGGAGAAGATGTAACCAGGGGATAAACAAAAGTTGAAATCTCTCTGTATAGTAGATATCGAAAAAGAAACATTGAAATACACGAGTCAGAAAACAGAGGTTGTTTCTGAGTTTAAAAAATAAGATTATTAGAGAGAAAGAATTTGATTACAAGGAGTTTACAATGAAAATTTACTCGACAAAGGATGTAGACGGGACAAAACATGGAGAAGAGAATAAAATAAACCAATTTAAAGCCATGAAGAAAGAAAAGAAAGAGCAGTGAAATATGAAAGGTCGCAAAAATAAAAGAAACAAAGTTAACAAGAAGAAAAGGAAAATGGTAGGTAGGGAGAGAGAGCGAGAGAGAGAGGTGTGTGTGTGTTTGAGTGAGTGAGTGAGAGAAAGAGAGACAGGAGAGAGGAGAAAATCCGTTTAGAGAGACAGTCATATAGACGTGAAAAAAGTACTGAAGCAATGAGAAATTGAGAAGTAACAATGTAAGAGAGTTGTAAGAGAATAATGGTTTACGGAAGTAAGAGAGTTAACCAGACAAAGGATTAACAGAGAGAAGAGAGGGGAAGAGAGAGTAAAGAATGAAAATACACAATCATAAAGGACACGACAGAGACGAAAAATGCGTAGAAATCACCAAATGATGAGAGAGTATGGTGAAGCCTTGTCACTGCCGACCACAGGAAGCCAGAGCGCGGCCAGGACGGAGGGGCGGAGACGCCATCGCCGGACGGAAGGGACGATGTCTGCGATGCGGCGGCGGCGGACGTCGTTTGCCGATAGGCCAGAGGGGACGCCGCGCTGGCGGTGGCGGTGGCGGCGAGGGCGCCGGAGGGTGGCGGGGGCGGGTGGAGAGCTTGGGGAGCGGGGTGGCGGTTGCAACGAGAGTGCATGGGAGGTGGTTGTAGCGGAGGCGGAGGGGTTTTGGGGCGGCAGGCGGCGCAGTCATCCAGGTGCAGACTGTCCTCAAAAAGCGGGGATTGGGTGAGTCATCGGCAGAGAAGCGCCGGTTCGTGATGGGGCGTTGGTAACGTCTGTGACGTTGGAAGTGTGGCATTGGTCGAGGGGTCGGGGGGAGTTGGCAGAAGGTGTCGGGGACGTTCAGGGTGTGGAAGACGTCGAGATAGTCGGGGACCTTGAGGGTGTCGATGTCGGGATATCGGTTGTTTTGATAGGCTCGGCGGTGTCGAATGGAGGGGTGCAACAGAAGCGTCGGGGTTGTGGGATATTTTAAAGGTCCCGCGGATGGCAGGAAGGGAAAGTTGAGAGAGTCGGCGGCGTCGAGGATGTCGGGGGCGTCGAGAACATCAGGGTTATGGGGCGTCGGGGACATTGGGGGCGTCAGGGACGTTGCCAGTGGTCGAGGGCGCCGGCATAGTGGGGCGGTTTAGAGGCCGTTGCGGGTGCGGGGCGGGGTCGTTGAGGGTACTGCGGGGCGGGTAGGGGACGTTGAGAGTGTCGGAGGTATCAGGGCGTAGCGGGTGTCGGGGGCGACGGCGGTTGCGGGGGTGTTTATAGCGTCAGGCGTCGGGGCAGCCGGCGGGCTGGGGGGGTCGGGGTTGCCGGAGCCGTTGGAGGTGGCGAGGGCGAGGGCGGCGGCGTCGCGATTGCAGTGTGATGGCCGCGATGGATGCGGATGGCAGCGGCTGCCATCGCGTTTGATCCAAAGCCGCCGTAACGGGCGATGGGTTCCTCCAGATCATCCGCGCGCAGACGGCTGCGCCACTGGGATTGCGGCTGTCGGGCGCCGGCTGCGCGATTTATCTTAGGCGCCGCGCCCCGCCACGCCGCTCGTCGCCTCGCCTCGCCCCGCCTCGCCGCGACCCGCCCCGCCACGCCACGCTGGTTGATCAAACAGATAAGGCCCTCGCGGAACGACACAATAACCTTAACTACCACTGCGCGTAACATTCGATCTGACGGAATGCCTCTGTATTAATGTTGATGATCAAACACAGTGAATATGACATTTAATCAATTAAAGATATTCCAGACATATTAACCTTATTATTTTTCACGCTAATTTACTGTCGAGGAAATATTGGTGAACGAAATCTGTTTTTCCCGATAATTTTTAAGTATGCCGTTGATAAGGACTCGCCATTTCGTCAATACTTCTTCTTTAGTTTTTCTGTAACAAGTGTTCTGGGATACTTCTGCAAGGAAACGTCTTAAAATATTTTGAATATTTCGTTTCCCATGACTTTTTTGGTTATTGTATATTAATTTCGAAGAGGATTATTTTTTGTTCCTTTTTTTGTTATTTAAGGTAGCATCAACATCTAGGTCATTAGCGACCACTATTGGATTTAATGTTATGGTAACTATGAAGATGACATGATATGGTTATGATAGGAGGTGAAAGGACGAACACAAATACAACCATGCCCGAGGCGGGACTCCTACCCGCGCCCCTTCGGTCCGAAATTGCTACTACACCCACTGCCTTCGCACTACCGTGGATCGGCTCTTGTTCTTTTTGTGTAGCAGATATGACGCTCTCAGAGGTCTTGAACGAAGGTGACATTGCGATGAACTGCATCATCGAAGGCGGTCCGATCATGCGTCATTTGAATGTTCTATTGTTCGATAAACGCACATTCAGATAATGAGAAGTTTTTGGAGGATGTAAAAGAGACAAGAGACTTCTCTTCCCAATTTAGCATTGTGATCATCGTGACACGTTTTTTATAAACACGATAACGTGGCTAGACGCACGTTAGCAGAAAAGTAGGCTACGCAAAAAATAAATAAATTTGCAATAATATTTCTTAAGTTTTTATTGATTGTCTTTCATAATTGCATAAAATACCAAACAACATGATACCCATCAACTCGACACCTTAATGTCAAGACCAACTGGAATTCTTTTAATGCAATCTTTATGCAATAATACTTTCTCCTTAGAAGTATGCATATTCTGCTCCTCTCCGCTGGAACACATTTTCAAACTTTGACTTCAATTAAGGAAAACACAACTGAACATCTCGGTGAAATTAAATACATGGTTAAGGAAATTGTATGGGTTTTTCTGAAAAATCCCGAAGCATTTCCGTCGAAATTTCTTCCAATCTGGGGCAAATACAACATGTGTAACTTCGCAATTTGAGATATTTCAATTCAAGATGATAGGAAAAAGCGAACTTTTCCTACACCTCCTATAAGTTTGTAACATTTATTCTGAAAGACATGTATATTTTAATAAAATTAAATTATATGAACTGACACAGTGCAGATATCTATTAATCACAATCTCTTAAGCATAAATTCGCATGCTTCTTCGTGCACGCCCTGTGAATTTTTCCCGCTCCAACCGCTCTGCCCACTCCGCCCCACTCACAGTCTTTTCGCCTTTTCTGGTCCCCGTCCACCCCGTCCCCGCCGCGCAACGCCCGTAAACAATGTTGCTTAGATGCTTTTCAAATGGCATTTTATTTCTAGTAGTACTTTGTAGTATTTGTAATTTGGAAATGTCTTATTTCTAGTAACATTATGGTATCAACAATATAGCCGAGGGTATGCATATTAACCCACATGCTTCACATTTATCGTCCCAGTAATGCTCTTAATATAGAGACGGAAATTAGGAGCATAAAGGTCTCTCACAAACACCTTATTTAAGAGATCTCTCCCATAAACTTTTGCCCTATTCATTTTATTACATACTTCTTTCAGGGGCAATAACACAGTATGGTGAAATTGTATAATGCCTATTATTTGGTCTAACATCTGGAAATAATAAACAGGCAATAATGTGTTGAAACTCATAATATTTCAATTTTTTTTGGGGGGGGGGGAATGACTATCGAGACACATCGAGCAATTTCCTGCTGGGAAGACACATATCTGTGAGATTTAAGGACGATACTACGTGCACTGAAGTTTCTTTTTCAAAATGTTGATGCTGGAACAATTGAATAAATTTGTTAAGTGAATACATCTATTTAATTCAGCGTAAAAAAAAACAAATTCAGTGAATGCACTTTCTTCCTTGAGTGTAGGTGAAAACAAGTCTCTCCGAATGTAGATAGGTTCTTGTACGCTTATTCTTGGGTGGTAATATCCTACACATTTTTCCAAAAAACGGACACTTCCAAATAACGGATATTTATTTCCCCCCTAGACTTGCCCATTATTGAGAAGTATTACTGTAGTTTGAAAATTCCCGCACATCTCCGTCCGACGTCGTTCCTCTTGCCCTGTGTCAGCACGGCCGCCCGCTACAGCACCGCGCCGGTCGCACAGCAGCCCACGGCCAGGTAGGGCGCCGCGTCCCTGTAAATGAATTAGGCGCGGGGCTGCGACTGCGGTGGCAGCGGCGGCAGTGCGAGGGGAGGGGAGGGGAGGAGAGGGGGGGGAGGGGAAGGGAGGGCGCCGCAACGACGCGCTGCATGCGGACGCAGCCTCTCTCATGAATCGCGTCGTAAGCCGAAGCACCGCTAATCGCGGGGCTCACGCCGGGTTTATCGGTCGCACAGCGTCGCCGCCCGCCCCGCCCCGCCCCGCCACGCCGCGCCTCGCTACCTCGCGTCGCCCCCTCGCACCCGCCCTCGTCTCGATCTCGCCCCGCCACGCCTCGCCAGCCCCCTCCGCTCTGCCTGGTCCTACCTGTCTCACCCAGCCCGCTCTGCACACCGCGCCACATCAGTTTCACTTCGCGCGATATCTGCTTCTACTCGCACCTTCCCGCTGTACTCTACGCTGATCCTAGCTCCTCTTTTCTCATCTTTCTGGACCCTCTTTCTCGCCTCCTTCCCCAGACTGGACTTTTCCACTCCTGCTACTTCTTTCTCCCGTCTCGCTCCCTTTTCGCCCGATATACCTCCGACATGTCCTTCACTGTCATTTCTTAGCCCAACCTGCACTTCCCAACACATCACCACTGGTTCTGTCCTCACCCTCCTCACTCCGCCTCCCCGGTGCGCTGTGCCGTTCCCGTTCTGCTCCTTTCCCGCCCCGACTCACCTCCGACCAGACCTTCCCCGCCCCGACCTTCTCGTCCCGTCCCTCGCTTCCAAACTCCCCAACACCTCGCACCGCCGTCCCTGATCCTCCTGCGTCTTAAACTCTCCCCGCTCCTTCCTACGCCAGCTTGCCATCTCCTCTCAGTCCGGACTCAGTTTCCGTCACCCTACGCCGCCGTCATAGCTCGCTTCCATCCTCTTTGGCCTATAAAACGAGTTTTATGAAACGAACATAAAACGTTTTACGAAACGTTCATGAAACAAGTATGTGCTACACGCTCAAAATTTTTTTCTAAAATTGTTTGTCGCGCCATCTGAGGAGAATACTATGTACTAACATGGAAAGAAATGAAATCAAATTAAAACAAAACCCAACAAACAAAAAAACTTCGTGTTCGTAAACCGTGCAGTCGACTTGCTAGCTACGCCAAGGCTTTGGCTTGTACTAAAGACGTAAAAGTTGCATCGTTTGTTGCTGTAATACCATATGCTGCTATAAAAAGAAGAAGGGAAAATGGTAAATTTGGCCGTGGATCGAAGATAGAAATGATAGGGGAAGTGTTTTCGTAATCTTTTAAGAAGCGTAACCCTCCCTAGCGTTTCTGATGCAAATGGTAGAATATTTAATGTAAAAACAGGCAAACCACATTATATACACTCGCACGGGTATGCTGTGTGCAGTCCTAATGATTGAATGGACAGATTTATCCTTTTATGTTGCTGAAGCATTAATGTACAAAATGATATCTTTTGGAACATTCAAGAACTGTTTGGAGAATCCGCCCCTCTTGGGTACCCCCTCTCCCTGGCAGAGGTGGTAAAATGCGTGGACGATCTCGAAGTTCTTTTCACTGAAAGTTAATTTACACAATTCTTAAAGGAATTATGCACGTTTTTGCTAATTATCTTTTTTCGTTAGTGGTAGGGTTAAATAAGGTCAACAGATGTTACCAATGCAGAATCTCTGACCGGGAGGTCCTAGGGTTCGAGTCCCGATGGTGGCAGATTTCGGACAGTTGCTAGAAAGCTAGGATGAATGCAGTATTTGCCTGGAGGAGAATTCTAGCCACTGGCTGCTCAATCGGTAGTTTTCTGTGGTTTGTCTGAATAATACCAAGCGAATGCTGGAGCAGTACCTTAACAAACGGGCCACCGACAGTGCAAAATGTTCCCTTCCTCTTCCTACCACTCTGCTCTCCCTTTATACACACACACACGCACACAACCACACATACATGGTTTCTTTGGGCGCATTACATCATCGGGAGACCAACAGTGAACACCGAGCTTGTACCAGTTGGGGTGGTGTTCCGCTGGCGGAGATACTAGAAAGGGGCAACTCTCAGATTCCAGTGGGTGAGAAACACCAATTTTGATATAAAATAATTGATATAATTCGCTCTACACTTACAGGACTAACGGCCATTGCAGTTGATGAACTCGGAATCATCAATCAATCAATATTTCCTCCACAGGGATTGCAATGCATGCAATGACTTACATCCCGCAACAGTTTATGCTCTCGTAGGCGACGCGATCGTGGATTTTTCTAATATAATTTCAGGTGCCGCTGCTTTCCACTTGCTCAAAATCGCTGTCCGTTTTCTTCACTCTTGAGGATTGTGAAATAAAACACTTAAAGTTCCAATAAAATAATTGTTCGAAAGTCCTGGATGTCTAATCAATCGGAAAACAGTTACCTTTTTCGCATTCGCGACTATCTTGTTTTATATTCTTGAACCTCCGATTAATTATATCTATTACCTTCCCCAAGGTTTCGCCAATCTTATAATCACTTGAAGACACTACTAATTGGGTATTTTAAACTGTAACCGCTTTCTCTCTTTGTTTACACAAGTAAATCTTTAATTTACTTATTCCGTGACAAGCTTCTGTCCCGTCACGCAAACCTGGGAATACTTCTAATGAAAGGTAAAATTCCCTGTCAGGGGTGGGTTCGTCATGGTTCAACTAATTACCAATTAGCAAGTAAACACAGTTCATTAGTTTGAAACAATATTGAACGTATATTCTAATGAATGAAATATGATCTACAATTGTATTTACAAATTTTACCTATGTTCTCAATATTTTTCCCATTAAATCCTGGTAGCTACCTTTCCTACCTAAACTGCAGTTATGATTTTCTAATGTAATCTTAACTTTGATAATAACTTATACACACAGAGATACACTTTACATAACAAAAATCACTAATAAAACACACGAAATACAATTCAAATAATGATCCTGAAAAAGAAATACATGCACACACAATGTTCCAAATTTTTTAACACCTTTGAATCAATTAATAATATAACACTTAATTCTTACTATTAAAATTTGGCTCATCCTTAGCCTTTCAGTATAAAAAAAATTTCGTTTAACAAAGTCTTTAGCCAGTCCTTCAAATGCTATTATGAAATAAATAATCGGACGGCTTTCCTCCCATTCAGTATTTCATACAGCTCACTTTTGCTAAGTGTTATTTATTCTCTTAAATCAATTATACGTGAATTCAGTTAAATAGTTTTACGTAAGAACACAATTTTTACATTATTCACAAGAAATATCAATCTGATTCTAATTACGACATTATGAGAAAAAGAAGTGACTCGACTAATTACCAAGACAACTGTTCTGTGAAATTCTAATTTGAAATTTCGTGAAAGTTCTTTCGGTATTTGTTTAACTCACGACCGGTGACCTCCCGAAGAATACTCTGCGCTGCGTAGCCGGCTGCAAAACGGCGTTCACGCCTCCAAGGTCGCTGGATTTCTGCACCGCTCCGTGTTGCCTGCCGCGTTGAAAAGTGGGATGCCTCCGAGCGCCGTCTCTTATTGCTTAGCGACGTTTTACCATCAATCACTCCAAGATGATGGTCGCATAAGAATGCAAGTTGAGAGCTTCCAATTATGACTTCGTAATGGTAATGAGCCAAACTAGTTGTAATATCAAACAGAGTTCTTATAATTCTTGAGATTCAATAAGTACATTTCAAGAATGAGATTTCCGAAAATAATACAGACTTTCTTATACGTCGTAGCCTACTACGTGTCGCTCGTCGTCTACGCCGTGCACAAACAAATTAACTGTTCACCTCGGCGGCTCAAACACGATAAGAAGCGAATTCCTTTGACTGCTCACCTCGGCGACTCGAACTAGAATAGGGATGAATTCTCTCTACATCAGTTCATGCCGTTTCCGTTTGTTCCCCAAAAGTTTCTGATTGGTTACTATCAGAGTGCGTTCTGAAATGAATCTCCTGGCTGTCGCCATCTCTACGCCACCAGAGAAACTATTAGTTAATAATATGGTGTCGAGTTTTCTCTTCTATTTTTCTCCTTGGTTTAAAGTGTAATCGACAATTAGCGGTTACAAAACAAGTATTTCACTTTAAATATTCCGACTTAATCGTCATACGTCCATATCTTTCGAACTCGAGATAGCCACTCTCAAAACAAACTCGCCTCCATAGCAGCCTATTACTTCACTCAGTTGTTCGTTCTCTTACAAGTTGATACACTCGTACCATGTTCTACTCGTACCCAGTTTCATTTCGTAATACGTATTTGCGGAGAATAGAGCAGTCGGTTTTCTGAAGGCAAAAATTCTCCCACGGGTCCGCTACTCTACTCCACTCTGTACACCAGTGTTGTCAAGGTTGATGTCAGGAGCGGGAGTCTGTGGCACGAGTGCCACGACGAAATTGCGTCTCCACGCAGTTCATCACCCCGCCGCAAGAGACAACGCCAACACTATTCTAAAACGACGGGGTTGTTAATAATTTCCTCTCCCGACGCTACTGGCGCAGAGAAGCTCGTGGCATGGCACAGTGCCGCGAGGCGTGCCACTGTCACCAGTAGAAGACCTTGACTCCACTGCTTTACTCAATTGTTCGTTCTCTTACGATTTGATACACTCATACTAAGTTCTATATTTTCATTTCGTAATACGGATTTGCGGAGAATTGAGCAGCGGTTCTAAAGGCAAAAATTCTCTCACGGGTCCGCTACTCTAGTCCGCTCTGCGCCAGTGTTCTAAAGGTCGATGCCACGAGCGGGAGTCCGTGGCACGAGTGTCACGAAGAAATAGCCCCTCCACGCAGTTCATTACCCCGCCACCAGAGACTACGCCATCCCTATTGTAAAACGGCAGGAATACTAAGCACATTGTGTTAATAATTTCCAGAGATATTACATTCGTTTCCTTTCCCGACGCTAGTTGCTCAGAAAAGCTCGTGGCATGTTACGGTGCCACGACTCGTGCCACTGCCCCCAGTAGGAGACCTTGACACCACTGCTGTATGCGAATAAAGTAGACCCCTCTCCAACAACCACGGAAATGCGGAAGCCCGTATCTGCGTCCTAGGCGAGTGCGCGCGGACACGGTATTTGCGCAAGGCACCTCACCGGCGGAGTCGCGCTGCGCCGCGCGGTTAATTAACATGAGCGATGAATCACGCTGAGCGACAGCGTCCGTCACCGATATTGAAAGTTGGGGCCCCGGGGCGACGCCGCGTCGCGCCGCGCCACAACGCCCACTCGCGGCCACGCCCACTCGCAATAAATCCGCGCGGCGAACGCTGCTGTGAAATGTCGCGCGGACACTGGTCGAAACCTGCGTGCAAGAAAAAAAGTTTTCGAACAACTGTTTCTTAATAAATTTTATTTAGTGGGTGGTGAGGAAATCTTGTGAAATACCATACTGGTATATGAAACTTGTTCTAGTCTAGATAGTGCGGTCAATTACGTAATATTAATTCATTGAGTATGTATTACGCAGTTTATAGGAGGGAAGCCTGGCAACGTGGCCAGTTTTTGCATAAATATAAATTATGCACTAAGTAGATAAATAAATGTATGAATAAATTAATCATATTGCCTTGCTTACCGCCATTGTTGAAAGAATTCCTTAAAACATATAAAACTTACGGTTCGTTGACATGCTCATTTATTTATGTTATTACAGGCAGATAATTTCTCAAGTTTCATAGATTTATATCGATTTATTATACAAACATCTACACCTAATACCTAAACAATATTATGGAAGTAGTTTTATAAAATTTTACATTGAAAAGACGTTTTTAAAAAACAAACGAATCTCACAAATATGAATTCTGAAAATGTAAAGTTTTAGTCTAAAATATAAATTCGCGTGGCTTTTAAAATGAACGGAAATGATTTATTTTGTCATTCAATCAATTAGGCTCTACTTAACTAGTCTGAAAAAACTGTAACTTGTATAAAGTACATATATTTTGACGGCCAATTTGAAAAGAACACAAGAAATCATCTTCCAAAAATTAAGATATAAAATGAACAGTAATATAAAACCATTGAGATAAAAAAATCCCTACTTGTCACCTTTTACGTTTTGTACTTCACAAAGACTGCCAAAAGTGTTGAGTTCAAGGTATCGTGGATCAGAAAATGCCTGGAGCATCGCTGAGGCCATTTACTCTCATTAATTTTCTCCCCTGCACGGGCAGTCTGCCACATTTCCCTCTCCGAATCTACTCTTTCCAGTACTGGGCTTGAAGTGTTTCGCATGACCCAACCCCTGTCCCTGTGTCTGTCCTGAGTAGAGGCCCGGTGTTGACTTCTCGCACTCACCTTCTCGACTGCAGCCGATTGCTCTCGAGTGTCTCCTTCCTTCTCCTGTGCCGTCGGAGTGACTCAAATAGCTTGACTTGTTTAGGTAGCTCACTGCATCAACTTACTTCTGGGTATCATGTTACTGCAGTGCCTATTATCGGAAGGTCCTAGGGTTCTAGCTCCCAAGGTGGCAGGATTTTCAACACTAACTTGGCAACTAGGTCGAATTCAGTCGCTGTCTCGAAGATAATTCTAGCGGTGGCTATTCTGATCGATAGTTTTCCATGGTTTCTCCGATCAACACCAGGCGAATGGCGGAGCAGTACCCCAACAAAAGAACTACGGACCGCGTGCAATCTTTCCATCATCTTCCTTGACCAATCCTCATCTGTTACAGACACACATGCACTACATGACCACAAGAGACCAGTCAGGAGCTTAAAATGTGTCTGGGTCGGTATCGCATGTGTGGAGATGCCTGGATGGGAAAGACGACGTGTAGGTCGGTTGCGGATCTCACTGTCCAGCGGGGGAAGAACACCATCATTTCACGTGATAATAACTTACATTTACGGTACTATTGACGGTAACAGTTGATACGTCCGAAAATACGAAATAATCAAACCATCAATCAATAAATCAACAGGCAGTGAGTCACACCAGTGTCCTGCAGTTAAGCACTAGGCCAGGTCACGCCAAGTGGTCCACCCGCTTAAGCAGTACTAATTTAGGCCAAGCCTATACTAAGCGGAGCAGAGAAGGGGCAGATTATTTCTCTGGCATAAGTTGGCATTACAGTAAATGTAAAAACATGTATTTAATAACTTGTATTACCATTAGAACACAAAATGTGCAGTGGGGTCACGCCAAGTGGTCCACCCGCTTAAGCAGTACTAATTTAGGCCAAGCCTATACTAAGCGGAGCAGAGAAGGGCAGATTATTTCTCTGGCATAAGTTGGCATTACAGTAAATGTAAAAACATGTATTTAATAACTTGTATTACCATTAGAACACAAAATGTGGAGTGATTCAACACACATTTTGTAGTCAGTTTCTCGTTTCAGTCATTTTAAAACTCGGAAGCGTCGCGCGCGTTTGGGCCCTTTGCAGACTACTGTGCGAGGCGGGCGACGCTCGGGATATTGACTCACCTGTCCGTCACCTGTCCTCGCGCCGCCGCCGCCGCCGTCACCGCGACTCGTCATCGCGTCGACGCCGCGGCGGGTGATGGACCGCGGCGGGACGGAAGCGGCGAAAGTTCATTTATCGCCCGCCTGACCGCGCTGTTGCACCGCACCGCACCGTCCGGCGATTGACTCTCGTGTTTTGTCTCAATTTATGTAAACGTGATTTGTAGTTGGAATGGATGTGGAGTGATTGGCGTGTTGTTCTTTATTCTTGTAGAGTCGTGTGTTGTGACAGACAGCGCGCGATTCGTTCACGTGTATTTTCGCGTACTTTCAAGTTACATACCGCTTACAAAATCATAAAAACCCTTCAATATTATAATTCACTGATTACTCACGTACACTTGTGTTCCAACAAGAAAATAAATGTGACCACAAAATAAACTCAGGAAACAAAAAGAGGTACGGAAGAAAAAGGAAGAGCCGGGAGGTTTCGCAAGGTATATGAATTCAGGGGATTCAAATCAAAATAAAGTAAGAGAGTAATTAACCCTTCATTGAAAGAAAGATGATTTAGCGATTGAAATGAGGAATTTCAAGGAAATAAATTCTTCAAAGAGAAGAAAAAATAGGAAGAAATGACGCCTTAACTGTTCAACGAAGCTGACGTGTTTGTTCTAGATGCAAGAAGACGACGCTGACATGTACCACTGGGATACTTTTATTGAAATTAATTTGTCATTGTCAACTGTCAATTTTGTCAAATTTACTTATTATTTCAATATGAAATAGATTGTAAATTCACTTTGTTCGGAATAAAAACAACTGTTCAATAGTTCCCCTAGGTCTACGAGGGATGAAGTTCGTAAAGAAAAATAAGTAGAAGAATAAATGACTTTTATTCCCGGTACTGTTATATGAAAACATTTTCTCCACAATTCAGTCCTTTGAAATTATTTTCATTTGAATCACGTGATAATATTAGTGTGTGATGAGACTAAGACTACAAAGAAGTAGTGTAAATTTTTAAAAGGTGGTTAGTAGTTCGTTGTCCCAATTCAGCAGTAGCTTAACGCATCCGCTACTTACCTTACTTCTAGAGCATCTGCGTAGTGTTCACGCGGTTTAGGTCCTCACCTTAATACATACATACGTACGTACGTACGTTAATACGTAATGAGAAAGTATTGTCGCACTATATATTTGTTTACTTCAGCTCGAAACAGTCAACATGAAGCAGAAAGACAAATGGCATAATAATTTTATTTATTTTTTTTCTATTTTTTAAAGGGAAGCGGTGGTTAGGTAGGTCGGTAAGTGAGTGATTAGGTGGGTAGGCCGTAGGGTGAATGAGCAGGTATTTCGGTAGATCGATGGGTGGGTGAAAAGTTGGGAATTTGGGTAGGTAGGAAGATGGGTTAGTAGGAAGGTGGAGAGTAAAAAGTAAGAAAGGTTCGTGGGTGGGTCCCTATCCCACACACACGAGTCTCGTGTGTGTGGGATAGGTGAATGGGTCAGGGTGGGTCGGGGGCTGGATCGGGGGTGGGTCGATGTGGGTAGATCGGTCAGGGGCAGGCGGGTCGATCGGGAGTGGGCGGGTCCGTCAGGGTTGAATGGGTCGGTTGGGGGTGGGTCGGTCGGTGGGTATGTAAGGATACATGTATGTAATATTTAGATCAATATAAACGAAAGAAAAAAAAATTGTGTTCGTAAAGTTTTTTATGAATGAACCTTCAGTGTTGTTATGCCAATCCGAAATTCAACAAAAATGAGAGCAGTAGACGTTCAATGAATGTTTTCGCGCAACACGATGATATGAAATGATCAGGAACGACATTTACGTGATCATGAAAGTTTACAGTTTGCGAAATTTCATGTTTATTTCGTCTCTCATTAATGTTGGCGTTTATCGTTCGTATCGTTTTATTTACGTCTAGTTATAGCGCATATATTTACCTCCTGTGATTTGATTTGTTTTTACGTCCAAATTTTACGTTCATATTAAGTTGTGTATTTTACGTTCAAGTTTCGTTCTTATGAATGGTTTCATCAAATAGGAAGGCAGCTTTTTGTTCACGTTCAGTTTGCGTTTCACTTCAAACAAGCCTTCCTGCTCTGCCATATCCTGTCCGGAGGAAAAATAATTGTGCATTTCCTTTCTTATCGCAAGAGAGACCTTGTCATCCATCGGCCTCGTGAATGAAGCTTCACCCGATAAGCAAGACAACACTGATAGTACTGCCTACTCAATTCATTGCATTATTTTTTATGTTCTTAAGTCTCAAACTGACAATGTTAAATTACATTGAATTAAAGTTGTAGGTTTTGAAAAAAATTGTAGTGGGAAGTTTAAAATGTGGATATATTTAAATATTTTACGTTTAAAGATTTTTGATGAAAGAATAATCACCACAGTAATTAATATATTATTTAGCATGCTTTGCAATTTTGTCATGTCTCACGGTCATATCTTAAACTTTTGGAGGGGACAACGAAGCAAAGACATTTTGTTAAAATGTAAATAAAAGTAAAAAAAGTAAAAATAAACACAATATTTCAATAAATATCATTACTAATTCAATTTTGCTACGAAGTGTACCCTGTTAAGAACATAGTTACCACTTATCAAACAAAGGTAATTTTACTTTTTTATTACATCTTTTAAAAAGTAGCACGATTAGATAAAAACAAAAATAAAAAATGTCAAATTGATAAAAGCGCGCTATGTAATTCGATCCATCATATTCATTTTTCAGAATATGTGCTATGATGATTTCCGTAGAAGAGTCAGGTTTCAACGAGATATTCGTATTATGTATAAAATAATATATAGAGATCATACGTCATAGGCAATTCCTCATTGAGTTCCACGTCTGAGCTTCAAATGCTTCCACATCTCCTTCTCTAGTTTGGAAACATTGAAGTTCGTTGCCCACTTTATAAACAAATTATCCTCTTCAATTTAAATAAATTTAATGGATTTTAATACAGCATCCGTTTCAGTCCCAGGGTTGTAAGGTAAAGCAAACTAAAAGATCTCACTACTATGTTACCTCAATAATCTGAAGAAGAAAAAATTCACTACTATGTTAACACAATTATCCACCGTTGACCGGTTATTTGTAGACCACACATATCAAATAGGCAGAAAAAGTAATAAATTATATTATGTAAACTGGAAATAAATTCCACCGTCTCAGCCTAGCCCCACTCCGTCCTGTGCTGTCTCGCGCTGCCTCGTCCTTAGCTGCTCCAACTCATCTGCCCGTTCACATTAGACACATCGTGAGCTGCGTAACCTCCATTGAACTGAATTAATAAGCCGTGATAGCGGATCATCAAAGTTATATGAGGTGTTGAGAGAAAAATTGGTGTAAACCAAATTTTGGAAGATTTGAGTTAGATGCCCTGGTAGATAGTTCGAACATTGTTCCATCACAGGTTGAAATGTTGTGAGTCAAACTTCGATATTTTCTTAGCTAGAGGCCAGCACAATCCAGAAGTAGCTAACAAGTTGCTAATACCGCTGCATGCAATTGTCGTGTAAGTCAGGTGGGATGAAACAACAGCTTTCAGGCTCTCAAGAAATAGTTTCTTGTTTATTTGCACACATCCCAGAAGTATATAAAAAAAACCAAACGTAATCGCTTTTGGTTATTTGTGCACAGTTCAAAATTGCAACTTCAAAATTACTCTAACTTGGTTGAAAATTGTGACAAAGCCCTATTTTTCCCTCACATTACTATCTCGGACGAAAATCGTGCCTGCCATATTCTGCCAATTATTTGAATATAAGTCATAGTTTCCAGAAACGGTGTGTGCAAAAGAATTGAAAGTCAACAAAGTTAATTACAGTTAATTAAAGTTAATATTAAGTTAATTACTTAATTACCTAGCAATGTTTCAGTCCAAAATAACTGTAGTAAGTTGAAACAATAATTCCTTAATACTTTCATATTACTTTCACTTTAGGTCATTTCTCTCTCATTATAGTTTTACAGCGTTTTTCGTTTACACGTCATTTTTCGAAAAAGATATGTTTTTTGACTTACACCACTTTTGCTCTCAACGGCTCACATGATAAGATCGCGCACTGAGTTAGGATCTACTTATCTCTCAAAAATCAATAAAATCGGTCGGAACATCTTTGAGAAGTAAGCGGTAGCATATACGTTACCTACTTTGTTTCTTACGTGCATTAAATCCAAGAATGTTAGATTAGCCAACGAGCACGGCAACACTGTCAAACAAAAGAGAACAAAGCCCGCTCCACGGATGCAATTCGCCAGCAGCCACCCAGCCAGCTGCAACCCTATCCCCTCCCTCGGCATCCACCTCCTCCTCCACCAGCTCCCCTCCCCTGCCGCCCGCAATCCGCGCCGGAAATGGCGAGATTTGTGCGCGGGCGGCGGCGACGCCCTGTGTCTCGGGGCGGTATCGCGGCGGCGTCGCAGCGAGTTATCATTGCTCGCCGGCGCCCACAACTCTTCTGCCTAATTTCCTGCAGCGACGCCGCCGCCGCCGGCGCTGCCGGGGTCTTGCGGCGCCCGTAGTCCTCGCCGCCTCCGCCCCTGCCCCCGCCCCCGTCGGCCGAGATCCTTCCCTCCTCGCCACTTCCAAGCCGATACGCGATCCGCGTGCCTCCGCGTCCCGCACCTTCAGAAATCGCTAGGTGGAGTTGCGACTCGACCAGTTGTTTTCAGTGGCCGAGCTGAAGGGTAATCTGGGAGCTTTAGAATACCTAAATTATTTCTCAACAAAATCTGACATTATGTGTACTACTTTTTAATATTTGTTATTGAATCGTTAAAGAAAATTAAACGCTTTTGACTCCTTTCCACCGCTTACGCGCGAGGGAATTAGTAGGGGCCCGTAGCTGAGGCGGGGAGTCTGCCAGTGGATAGACACCGGTTGGTTCTTCCGCGCATGTGTACAAGAGGGCGTGCGCTATCTTCTTCTCTCTCGTACTCACTGAGCAAAGAGCCTAATGCTCCCAGGTTATCCTTCAGCTTCGCCTCGGGTTATTTTGATCTGTCTCTCATCCATCACTCTGTGCTGTCTACCTTCTCGGTCCCACCTACCCGCCCCTTCTTCCCAGTTTCTCCTTTGCCGCCATCCCAATCATCTGCCCAATCACCTCCCTTCTCGTCTTGCCCGCTCCGCATTCACTGCCCGTCTACCTTTCCGTGCCGAGCTTCTCACGTCTGTCTTACAGTTTCTGCTTTCGTTTCTTCCGTTCTTCCGTTCTTAAGCCACCACATCCCTCGCCGCCATTTTCAGGGGGATACTAGATCCGCGAAGCTTTTCGGCTCTCATTTTCAGCTAACGCTGGGCGTAATTGAGGCCAACCCGTCTGCGGTTTTATCTGCAAATTTCCCTGGCTTTCAACGCAGTTTCTTTATTGCCTCACCTTTCCCGTTGAATTGATCAACCTTCCTTCCCATCCTCGCCTTTCCAGCCCTATTTTTCCCATCCTTCCTGGTATCAATCTGCCACAACCCGCCAGCAAAACCTTTTCATTGTTCCTTTTGCCGAGAAAGATCCTCCCTTTCTCGTCGTTTCCACGCCAAAACATGGTCAGCGCTGCTCCTCTATCAGCAAAAGCTGCCTCCCCAAGTCCTGTCTTTGACTTGATCCGCTTTTACTGCGTTCATCGACGTTCTCTTTCCTGTTAAGCTTCGCTGTCCTTCTCCAACTCCCTACCAATCATTCTCGCCCGTCAACCTCTCTGCCTCGATATCAACTTCCCACCTTCTCGTCTAACATTTCCCATTCGACAGCGACTGGTACCATGGCGACTTCCCACCTCCGAGAGATTCCTTCTCCGCCTCATCCATGCCTGTTCACTGCAGTCGCACTGCTCTCGTACCTCACTGTAAGCTATTGCCTGGCCAATCCCTACCTTGTCACACTTTCATCTGATTTGTTGTCCCTCTCTCCCTTTCCAATTTTTCCTCTTCTCTTGCCACGGTTACTATGCCTTGCTTTCCCTGATCCGACCTCAACGGAAAACCTTATCCTCCCCTGTCCTTTTAACCGTTCTGTCATCCCTGTATAACCAGCTTTGCCTTATCCTCCTTCTGAAGCGGCCCGCCATGCTCTCCCCGCTTCATTTTTATTCGCACCAACTTTTACACTTTATCACCTTCGACCCGCGTTTCCCACTTGCAAAGTTCTTCTCTCAATCTGTTTGCTTCCCATTTGACTATCCCATCTCTACTTGCATCTGATTGTCGATCTTTGCATTGCTCTCCTCCCCGCCTAACCCGTTTCGCTTTATTCTATTCTTCTTATCCGTACCTTTTTGTTTGATCCGAACTATTTGCCCCCCATTTCCGCCTTTCTTTAACTTCTTGACGTTCTAAAATGTTTTCCATATCGCACCATTTTACCCACATTCTCCGCCAGACCCTTGCCCGGACCACCACTATTATTTACTCATCACATCTCACCGCTGCGTCCGACCCCTCACTCCACCGTTTCCCTCTGAACCTCTGTCATCCCCACTCTCTCCTTTTTACATCTTTCTCATCATCTCCTATTGCTTCAAATTCCCACGTCTCCTCGACTGCAAATATCATAATACAAAATCCCTTTCCCCGCCCCATTTCCTGTATTCACCTCGTTTTCCTTCCTCGCCCTTGAATCTCATCGCCTTCTCCACTCATCTTCCCAAGCTTACACTTGTCCCTTTTGCTTCTTCCTCGTCCTCATGCGACCCCACTCCGCCTGTCTGGCTCCGCGTCGTTCCGCCTACGTTCCGCCGCGCGCGGGTTCTGACGCAACCCCACGCGCTTCAACACCCCGGCGTGGCGCGAAGGGGCGTGGCGGGGCTTGGCGGGACGCGCGGAGCAGCTAACTTAGAATAAAACTCACGCCCGCTTATCGGGCTCTCTATCCGCTCTACTCCGCCCTGCCCCCGCCCCGCGTCCCAGGACCAGCCTTCGCCGCCGCCTGCGTCGCCCAGCGAGAGTGCCGTTTATGTACAGTCGCGTTTCGCGCAAATTGTACGGCGCTGCTCGATTATGAACGTCTCTCGTCCCCTCCCCACTCCTTTCGTCGCTTACCACCCCGCCCGGCAGTGCGTCTCCCTGTCTTGTCCTACTCCGCCCTTCGACTTCATTCTTATACTTTTCCACCTTCCGACCTCGCCCACTCTTCTGCGCTCTGCTTCACCTCGCCCTGCACTGCTTCTCCCTGTCTTGTCCAGTCCTGCCCTTCCAATTCTTTCTTATCCTTGTCTCGCCCTTCTTTGTATTTTCCGACTAGCTCATTCTTTCCCGCCTTGCTCCTCCCTGCCCCGCATGTCCTCAAGGACACACAACCTGCCTCGCATTTCCTTGTAGACTCCACCCTGCTCCGTCCATCCCAAACCGCCCTTCCTGCTCCGCCCTACTCTAACTCCTTCCACATCGCTTCGCCCCGATCCACTACTTATCGCTCCATTCCGCTCACCTCGTTTCCGCTCCGCATCGGACTCTACCGCCCCTTTCGCCCTGTCCTACCCACCCTTCACTTCGCCTTGCCCTACCCATCCTAGCCCTTCCCGAGGTGCTCCTCCTTACGCCCTCAACCCCGAAACCGGCAGGTGGCCGAGTCATATGATGAATTATTTTGATACTCATTCATGTAAAATGCAAAATTAAATTGGGGGAGTATCTGTCGTTAAGTAACACGTAGAAATTATTTGCAATAATTTCACGAATCATTTGGCCAACTTTAATTATGCTGTATTTTTTCCCAATTACTTGGTGTTTCCGCCAACTGAAGAATGGTGAAAATCACAATTATTTATTTTTGTCGTAGAATTCAAGAAAAGGACTTTCAAAATTTCTGATTTAAAAATTATATTTACATGGATTACTCCGTTATTTAAACCAATCAAAACGCATATTGTCCACTAGTGGGAAAAATCAGTTTGATAAAAAATAATGTAGTTTTTAATACGTTCTACACGTTACTGCTTTCAGATTTTTTCAAAATGCATTTTAACACATTAAATTTAATGCGTTTTGAAGAAATCTAAAAGCAGGAGTGTGTAGAATGTAGTGTAAGCTATACGATTTCATACCAAACTGAATTATTCCTGTCAGCGAACAATACGCGTTTTGATTAGTTGCTCCTCAAATATCGGTTTAATTAAAAGTGAAATAAAAGTTAAGAGTTTGGGATCTGATATTCTGTTATTCTGGACTGTCCGTTTACATTCGTGGTTCATAATCCCAGTTTTAATTTTTCTGTCAGATTATTGATTTTAATATTCCTACATGATTGTCAATTTGATTTTTATGTATTCTTATAATTTTCGCATTAGCGACGGTGTAGAAACAAACTAAATCACACATGAAAACCATCCTAACCTCTTAACGGCATGCTCTGATCGGACCATTTAAGGCACCTTGCTGTTCAGTTCATCTGGTTGAAGAACGCGTTACGAGGTGCTATGCTGTTTTCGATGACGCAATCTGTTTAAATTCTGTCAAAACAATCAGTCTCTCTTGAAACGATTATACAACTATACTATTCATATACTATTCATATACTTTTGCCTGATGTTTGTTGATTGAAGCTTTATTGTATCTGGATATAAGCCGTAATAAATTATGTCAAAAAGTAATTTTTAACGGAATTTTACTTACTGAAAGAAGTTAAACAATCTGAAATATCCAGAAGCGGAAAAAGGACCATCTAAGTACTGAGGAGGTGGAGGAGGCACAGGAGTTTATTAAATTTTAAGAAAAGTTTTTAAAAATCAGTATTCTATATTAATTCTGGAGAAATTCAGCCTCTGCGTTAATGAAGGTTAACACATTAACTCTAAAACACTTTTTATTTACTCTCCAGATATGCGTGGTGGAATTTTTGGCGGGTGGGAAATTCTCAGGGTTACATATTACTAATGAGGCATGTAAAATAACCTTCGTTAAATGTGAGGCAAAACTACACAAGTACGTATAAGCTTCCAGCAAATAAAAGTAAAACAGAGAATTTAAGTATTTTATATACATGTGTAATGCAGAACTTCATATTGCTTGGTTCGTCTAGGTTATTACATTCTTGAAATTACAAATACAAAATGTCTGGTTTGAAGTTTACGTAAGATAAGTATTAATTTAATAACTGGTATCTTTTAACATTTCCGGGTAAAGTATTTTACATTTTTATTAGTTTTGTACAAGTTGTTACACTCAACTTACGATTTTGTAATTTGACATTGTAAATTTAGGGGCAATGTACGACAAACTGTTTTAAATAGGTAATAAGAATGTTTTGGAAATAAAATATAATTAATAATAGTTGTCACTTAATATTGTGATTGGTTATCACAAAAGTAAATAAATTACTGTTAATGGAAAATTAATATGCAGTGCAACATGAACAGTCGCAACAATGATTGTGCAAAAGAATATAAAGCGCGAGTTCTAATTAAAAACTATTAGAAGAAAATGGCTGAATAGCGCGTAAGATGAACAGGGAGACAAGGTTTTCTGGCGTGGCATAGCGCGGGTCGGAAGGACGATGTGCCGATGTTGATTTGAATTCGGATTGTTTTTTTTTTGTGAAACGCAGAAATGACGAACGTGGACGACTGAGGAAAAGGTTTTAATGTTAGTTCTGATTTTCCTGTAAAAATTGAAGTAGTAGATAAAATCTGGACAGTAACTTAGAAGCGAATTGCGTATGTGGAACACACGGACGCCATATGGATGGAAATGGGGTGCGCAGTATCATTGGTCAAAAATGCAGAGGCTCCACAACAGGGAGTAAATAAACGGGGAAATTTTTGTTTTATCTTCAAAATTTACAATTGTAGGAAGATCAAGTTCAGTAACCATTAAAGTTGATTAATTTAAGAAATTAGTTATTAAATGGGGAAAATTGACAAACACGCTAAAGTGGAGGTATAATAAATTCTGTGGTCACGGGGTAATAGTTCTTAAGTCAATTTTTGGCAAAATTGTGTCAAGTACTGTAACTACACGTTTAGTATCTATATTTTATTTTAGTAAAATGACCGAATTCAAATGTTGGCTCCTTAACCACAAAAAAAGCGTTGGGAAATATAGCTCGGCTTTGAGAAATATAGGAGACTCCATAATATAACCCTTGTTTTCAACAAACTAAGAGTTTTGACTTAAGAAAGTTTACCCCGTGACCACAGAATTAATAACATATAAAAATAGGAAGAGATTGTCTATTAATCACTTGTGTTTGTCTTGGTTTTTAAAGTGATGTTTTGTTTACAACCGAATACTTTGTAATTTAACATATAATAACAAGGCAATCTGATAATCAGAAGTGAGTATTGTTATTTTCTTAAAACAGCTATAAGGAGGACTTCCAAATCCTACGTAGTATTTTTTTTTACCGAGTTTCTGTATAGGCTGACTATCGGACCCATAAATATAAATGTATCCTGACAGAGTGACTTCAAGGAATCTTAGTTGAAATCATATGTATTTTGGTATAGTAAAATATTGTTAGACGAGTCCACAAGAGCAGCCGGTCAGAATATGTAAAAATACATAAGACAATTATTTGTGCAGCATAATTAATTGAACAAAAATGTGTTTCTCTATAAATAAAGAAAAGACAATTCAGGTTAACTATCATTGCTTCTCTATTTACAGAATTATTTACAATCTCTCTCTCTCTCTCTCTTGCTCTTATTATATGGTTTACTTTCTGTATTCTATATTTCATACTCTGTGGTTTGTCTACACTTCTGGTGGTTGTACGACTTATGCCATCTAGTGTCATCAGTCAAATTAAAGAAAGTGGACTTTCTTTACATCTCCCCCCTCCGACCGAGACATATCACGGTACTTTCATTTTGGGTATGCTATCTATTCTTCGTCTGTGCCTTCTTCATCTTCTTCAAATGATATGAGTTTTGCTATATGGAATAAACTTGTTTCTGACTTCTCCATATCAATCTTGATTTTGTGTAGGTAATTTGGATTTTGTAAAGTTAGATTTTTTCTATTACTCGTATTTCGATTGATCCAACTTTCATGTGGTCGAGCTATTTTCTATTCAGTCTGTTCCCATTTATGTGTATATCATGTATCTTGCATTGTACTCATGATGTTTTCTATTTATATTATACAAGTTTTTGTTGTAATTATGTGCTTTCCTGGACCTTTCCAAAGCTAATTTTCTATAATTGGTGTAATCAATTGTTTTCTCTGCCTTTTTAATCTTTCTGGTATGACACTCGTGCCAGTGGCAATAATAAGTACGAATAAGTCGTAATTATAAGTATTAATTAATTAAGTAAGTAATTAATAAGTCGTAATCTGGAGCCAAATCTGTGACGGAGGGTTCTATCAACACATGTAGAATGCATAAAAAGTAATTTTCGTCAGTTTTTATGACAGAATCGGAGAAAATTAGTATGAATATTTATTATCGATTTTTTCGAGGAAAATGCTCATAAATCCCGGCTCACTATTGAAATCTCGTGTAGGCAGCGCACATGCTCTAAACAATTATGTGGCCACATGTCTCCATCGGGCATCTTCCGTAAATTCGGCGTCGAGAAAAAATGTGACCACGCCCGCCGTTGTCCCTCCAGGTGAACCCCTACTCTACCGCTCGTGTACTGTCCCTTAATGTCCGATCGTACACCTCGTCCCGTCTCCCCCTTCCCCCCAGGAAGGTACGCGTCACCCTGCCCCGCGTCACCACAGTTTGTCAAGGCAAATTCTGCCCCACCAAACCCAGCAATGCTTCGTCACACCATGCCACGCCACGTCCCACCACGGCACGCCACTCCATTCCACTCCAAGCCTCGCCACTCCACGGCTCCCTATGCCTTACCCTACAACGCATCACCAGGGCGCAGAATAGAGAGTATACAGAATGGAAACTTCCCTAAATTCCGCGCGCCAAATTCATGCTTTGTCCAACATATTGAAACCGAGTTCACTAATCCAGCGCTACTAGGGTCATTTGTATTTAGGTGACATTGGCTCGCCGCCGCTGTTGCTGTGACTCTGTTATTAGGCTCTGATTGTATGGCTTGTGTTCGCAGTTTTTTAATTCGTAAATTTTGTGTAATCGTTTGATGCTCACGGTTAGTTAGTTTCGTTGGGTATATGAAATTAACGAATATTTTATAGTTAGTGAGTGTTAGTAATAAAGAAAGGTGTACGACGATATATTTATTATTTCCTGTCCATTGGTTCCATAATATTTCTTGGTCTATTGGTCCACCTACTTTCCTCACTGAAATATTTTTTTACTACTAGCGTACAACATAATTGACTATTTTCTTAGTTCTTTTTTCTTCTTTCAATAGTGACCCTCGTTTCATGGAAGTAGATTACGCTCTTCCTATTCATATGTGCAATTATTGTGTGATTACTCTGTTTCAACATGGCGACCAACGCAATCTCTCCGCCTCTCACAGACCAAAGTAAGCACCGTCAAGTTTCCTTTCTGCATACTTTCTATCCTGGGACC
Source organism: Acheta domesticus (assembly GCA_031308135.1). Taxonomy (NCBI): domain Eukaryota; kingdom Metazoa; phylum Arthropoda; class Insecta; order Orthoptera; family Gryllidae; genus Acheta; species Acheta domesticus. The sequence continues at coordinate 38,290 of JAHLJT010007820.1, forward strand.
AGTGGTTTCCAATACAAATACAACCAGCATCGATACATAATTCCATGCCCTCTCTCCCTACCACGTCCCGCCTGTTCCCATCTCAAATTCCGTCAACTCCCTGCCCATCACATCTCTCTTACAGCTACGCCTCCACGCAGCTCCTCCCCTCAACGTCATTCCTTCCACCTCCACCCCCGCCACGCTTCCCATCTCCACCACGCGAACCCGCCGCTCATTCTGCCCCTTCCGGGGCTCCTCCGGAAGGCACGTTTGCCGCACGCGGATCAGGCAATAAACTCTGGATTTGGTCCGACCACGTTCCGGATATTATTTACGGCGCTTCGCGCGTCCGCCGCCAGCGTCTTCGCGATCCCCCCCCCCGCCCACCCCCAACCCCGCCAGGAGGCTGCCAACTTCCACTTGCCTAATAATTACGCCCCGCCGCGCCGCGCCGCGCCGCGCAGCGCCGTCGATGGAGTTCTTCCGCGGGAGAGGCGGAGGCCCCGCCGCCGCCAAGTGACTTGGGCGTCCTCGGAATCGCTGGCGACGAAGGGAACAGAACTGGGAAGTGGCAGACCAGCGAGATGGTGTGAAGACAATGCAGATGGTTTGGATATAATGTGGGGGTTGCTGGGGTTGGAAGGAGAGAGAATGCGGAGGACGAAAATGAAATGATGAAAGGAGAACGGGGATGTCGAGGATAATGCGTTGAGAGTGATAGGGGAGATGGAGGCTAGAAAAGGGGCAATGGCGGAAGTGACAGACCAGCGAAATGGTGTGAAGACAATGCAGATGGTATGGATCTAACGTGGGGGTTGCTGGGGTTGGAAGGAGAGAGAATTCGGAGGATGAAAATGAAATGATGAAACGAAGGATGGAGATGTCGAGGATAATACATTGAGAGTGAATGGGGAGAAGGAGACTAGAAAGGAGGCGATGTAGGATTTAGTGACTTAGATATTCTCGGAATCACTTGCGACGGAGGGAGGAGAACTGGGCAGTGGCAGACTAGCGAAATGGTGTGAAGACAATGCAGACGGTATGGATCTAATGTGGGGGTTGCTGGGGTTGGAAGGAGAGAGAATGCGGAGGATGAAAATGAAATGATGAAACGAAGGATGGAGATGTCGAGGATAATACATTGAGAGTGAATGGGGAGATGAAGGCTAGAAAAGAGGCGATGTAGGATTTAGTGACAGATATTCTCGGAATCACTTGCGACGAAGGGAGGAGAACTGGGCAGTGGCAGACCAGCGAGATGGTGTGAAGACAATGCAGATGGTATGGATCTAATGTGGGGGTTGCTGGGGTTGAAGGAGAGAGAATGCGGAGGATGAAAATGAGTGATGAAAGGAGGATGGGATGCCTAGGATATTGCATTGACAGTGATTGGGAAGATGGAGGCTAGAAAAGGGGCCATATGGGAATTAGTGACTTGGGCGTCCTCGGCGTGGCTGGTGACGAAGGGAGCAGAACTGGGAAGTGGAAGACCGGCGAGATGATGCAAAGACAATGTAGATGGTATGGATGTGGAAGATAATACATTCAAAGTGATTGAGAAGATGTAGAACGGGAGAATAGGAATGGAGGCAGTAGGGAGGGAGGAATGGATGTGGTAGGAGTAAGGGAAAACGGGAAGTATGGAAACTAACAAACCTTCCCACGAGGAAAACGAAGAATCTAGCAAAATGTAGGAGAGCGAAGCGACAATCGTGCAGGAGTATTAAAATCTTGCGGGGTTTTAAAAAGTGAGCAAAAATGGAACGCAAACACATACGAGAGGGAGAAAGTGAAGACGAAATATAATAAGCGTTGCATTGGGAACTGAAGATATCGGGAAGATGGGTTGGAAGATGGCAACAATAGCGGGAACGATTGAAGTGTGAAAGGAAATTGTATTGATGATGGTGGTCAGTGGCTGTTTGGTGGTCGACAGAAAAGGAACAGTATCAAGTTACTTGGGGAATTTGTTGGGGAAAAAGAGAGGGAACAAAGCCAAGAGTTCGTGTGAGTGTGTGTTGCAATTTCGTGTGAAGATAATACTGGATGCAAGGGTTGGGCCAGAAGGATACCTTTGAAATAGGGATAGAACGGGGAGGATAAAGCTGAAATGATGAAGCGTGGGCGTAGTAAGAGAGAATTGGGACAATGAAATGATAATAGAGATGATGAAGACACAAGGAATTAAGGCAATAAGAGAGCTGTAGCCTTTGTGTTAGGCAATGGGAACAATAGAGGCGTTAGAGACGTTAGGTACAATTAATTCGACACGGATAATTGAGACGATGAAGATAATCATGACATGAACGTCAAGTGTTGTCCTCACATGTTGTGAGAACTGAATTATATGTGAGAACTGAATAATGTGAAGTCGACGAAAAACAGCAGTGACAACTGAAAAGCGAAGTAGAGAATAAAAATAAATTTGAAAAAATAAAATTCTTCAAAAATAAATTTGAAAAAAAGTCTTTTACGAAACTGTGTTATTTGTATGTAAACTGGGAAACGTAACAATCCAATATCCTGGGTCAGCGCTTGGTTATAGTTTTGCCGCAAGCGGGTTGGAGCTGACGGCACTCATGAGGAACAATGAAAGATTGATCGGAACAATTACTTATTCACTATACACAAAAGTTAGCCTAAGCTTATGAGAACGCTGCTAGCGACATGTCCACCGCCTCCTAAATCCTACCATCAAATGTATATGGAGTGAGAAGCAGTGTCAAAGTAAACTATAAGAAGCAAAAATCAAATAACAATGTAATAACTGTACGAATATGTGAGCAAAGAAAATATATGATAATATTGGTCAATGTGCTTTCCAACAGTGCTTCGGAACAGTGCTTCGGAAACACTACTGATTCTTTTGTAGTTATTTTGTACGCTGCTTACAATCATGCTTGGTGTGCAATAATATAGAAGGCGGTGACTTGAAGAACATAATGGAGATTCTTTATTCTACTATGACAGAACAAGTAATACATACTAAGTGTACTAGAGAGAAGAAAAGGCTGAGAAGCGATTAAAATAATTTAAAGTAATTGATTTTAGAATATACTGGTCATTGAGCTTGAAAGAATAAATACAATTATACAGAATAAGTTCATTAACATGTATATCAAATACGTTCGTTCATTCACTTCATTCAGTTGAACACCTATCTGGAGAGCAGCATTTACAGAATTTCAAAACGAAAAAAAACAACTGAACATCACTCAATCAAAATAATAAATGGAATATTGCACCCTACATCAATGTTTGTTTATTCGAAGAAAACCCGTATCATCGGTGAGTTCGACGCCATCCCGAGGTGGAGAAGAGTGCGCGGAGACGGGGGCTCCACGAGTAGTGGCAGCGGGAGGGGCAGGGGCGGCTCCACAATAGCCCGGGGATCCATAACTCGCGCCGCCCGCGCCCGCGATCGCGCGACGCCAATGCGGGAGCTCGCTTGCGTTCTGTCTCAGAAGGAGCGCGCCCGCCCGCCCGCCCGCCCTTTTACTTTTCAACAAACACCAGCCCCTCTCCTGCCACGCCGCCCTTCATCCCGCTCCGGCACGCCATGCCAAGCCTGCCCCGCCTCCTGCATCCCGCCCCGCCCTGCTCCCTGCATCCCGCCCGGCCCCGCCTCCCTGCATCCCGCCTCGCCCCTCTACATCCCTCCTCGCTTCGCCCCCACGCATTCTGTCACCACTCCTTTTTTGCATCCCGCCTCGACACCCGCTTGCATCTCGCCCCGCCCCTGCATCCCGTCTCGACCCACTCTGTGCACCCCGTTCCATCACGCCTCCCTGCATCCTACCCCGACACCTCCCCTGCATCCTGACCCGATACCACCCCTGCATCACGCCACGCCTAGCCCCCTGCATCCCGTCTCACCACGACTCCCTGCATCCTGTCCCGACACACCCCTGCATCCCATCTCACCACGCCACCTGCATCCTACCCGACACTCCCCCCTGCATCCTACCCCAACACCCCCCTGCATCACGCCCCCGCCCCAACCTCCTGCATCCCGTCTCACCACGGCCCCCCTGCATCCTGCTCCGGACACATCCCTCACAATCCAGCCCCGCCACGCCCCCTGCAATCCTCCCCCCTCGTGGTGAGCCCGCTCCACCCCGCGTCAACCCATCCGCAGCAATCCTATTCGTTCCGTTACATCCTGCTCTGGTCCCGGGCGGCTCTGCCCCGATCCGTTTTGGTCCTGTTCCTCCTTGCTGTCCCTCTCGTTCCTCAAAAACTCCATCTCGCCCATACCAATCACCTTGCCGCTCTCCGTCTTGCTCCGCTTCATCCTGCACCGCCCCGCTTCCCCCTACTTCTGTCCGTCTGCCCCGCTCCGCACTGCCAAATCCCATGGCTGGCTCCCCGCTCCCCCTGTCCTTCTTCGCCTACCCCGCTTCCCATGTCTCTCTTCGCCTGCCCAGCTCCGCACTGTCCAACCACTCAGCTGCACCCCATGTAAGGTGGCTGGCTCTCTACTTCCCCTGCCCCTCTCCCTCTGCCCTGCTCCTAAATGCGCAACTACCCAAGCACCGCATCCGGTGTCGTCTGGCTCCGCTTCATGCCGCACTGCCCTGCTCCGCAACACAATCCGTCTGGCCCCGCGTCATCCTGCACTGCCCCACTCCGCTCCACCCCGGCCCGCCCCGCAACGCTCAAGCGCACTCGTCCCCGCTGCTCTGCTCTACCACGTTCCACCTTGCTCCATTCCTCTCCGCTCTGATTCCCGCCCCACTTTCTTCGCCCCGCTCTGCCCTGGCTCGGCCCGCCGAGTGCCTGTCCTCCCCTCCTCGCCATCCTCACCCACGCCTCGCCCTGCCTTCCCGCGGCGACGTCCTTCGCGGGGAAAGATCGCTCTCGGAAAGCGGAGAAAACGCCGCCGTTCGCGGGGCGAGGAGGGGGCGAGACGGTAGCGGGGGAGGCGTTAATTTTTCTTGCGAGGAATTGGAATTCGCAAACTAATCGCATTAGTTTGATATGAATTGTTAATTTATGGCCGTCAGACGTGAGTTCGCGAGAGATAATTCAATTGATCTTGGCAACAAAACAAACGAGGGCGATTTACGAGCGTGAGAGGCGAGCGTTATCACGCTCCGCGACGCTCCGTCGTCCTCTTCCGCCCGCCCCCCGCCGCCCGCGTCGGCCCCGCACCCCCGCCCCCGCGGGGGCCGCCGCCGCCTCCGTCGCTGCCTTATCGCCTCCGCAGACATCCGGGGCCCGCCGCGGGCATAGGCAGGTGTGGTTTATGAAGATGAAAGGTGCGGGCCCACGCTGCAAGCGGGGCGCGCGGGGCAGGCGGGCGGGCAGGGCGAGTGAATTTATGCAACGGGCCCGAGGGGCGAGGGTGGAGGAGAGCGGCTCTGGGCAGTCGCCGGCTTACCCTCTCGCTATCGGCCAACCGCCCCCAGCCCCGCCCCTTCGCGAAGCTACTGTGCGCGCATCCGGGCCTTGCTATCGCATCGCAGGTGCCTTCCGATGGGAGGGTTCGCGCCTTTCCGGGCGGACGTTCCGGGCGGGGTTAAACACGGTTCGGGAAGCGTTGCAACTAGCTATGCATTCGTTGACGTCACATTTCAAGTTGGAAAAGAAATCAGTTGTCGATTGATAGGTTGTTTATGTCAATACGAATTCTAATGTGCTATAATGAAAATAATGCATTGGATAGTACAATTATTAAATACAAAATATAATTTGAATTACTCCATAAAAATACTCATACCACATACATTTGATAAGTTATCAATGCTAATATATTAATTTTATTATCCTGGAATATATTAATAGGTTCCATAATAAATTGATTATTAAACCGTGCAATATTAGTAATAGCATTCTATCAGCATTCGTAGAGGCGACCTTAAAGGCGACACCTCACGTTTCTGTGGTCTCTGGCGACCATTGAATGTGTGGTTGCGGATTCGGTCCTGGTCGGATATCAGAAGTTAAGTTAAAGTGTTACATACAAGATGGACTGTGTCGCCTCCCTGGATAGAGTTCGTAGGTCGACTACACTGAGGAGTGATTTCTGTAGTTTCTTTTTTTAACGCGAATGCCAAAGCGTGTAAACGTCTCAAGAATTGCGCTTTCTTCCCTTCACTTTTCATCTTCCCAATGCGCTGCTTGGGAGAATTCCACATCTTTTCCCTTCATAACGGTACACTTAGGTGGAGAAGAGGACTTGTAAGGCTAATTTAAAAATAATAACAATCCAAACACGAAAATTTTATGCATAACAGTATTAATTATATTTGTAAAATCATAGCATCGTCTACACTTAAACGAGAACAACGGATTTAAATTACTTTCAAGTACATTTTTGTGTAATCTCATTCAACCATCAGTTCAGGAAGTTTATTTTTATTCCAATCGATTTTCTTCCTATTCCCATATTAAGAAATTATTCCGTTTTTGAAAGTCCAGATCTGTATGATCTTCAACTAAAGAGAATGTAATTTCAGTAAATTTGCCAAAAATTGTACTTTTACTTCAATTTTTCAATTAATTTCTTGTTTCTTTTTGAAAATTAAAATTTTCCTCGTTCAAAATATCGATATTATTAGTAATTGAGATTTTTGGCTGCAGTGTACAGGGGATGCTGGAGACAATATTTCAGAGTGGAGGCAATTTCAAAGCAGCTTTACCCCACATATATTTTGGAATTAAAAATGTTAGTTTGAAGTAACAATTGTATTCATAATGGGAATACTCTTTGGGTATGTGATGCTATCATTATAAGGTAATTATATTGAATAGATTAAATAAAATTATAAAGAAATGTTGAACTTTTGTGAATGGATGGGGGCATAGTTCTTAAGGTCTCTAACGCTTACGTCAATCCGCCACAAACAAAATCGATCTGGGGCCATCTTATTTGTAATGCAAGGATAAGGTGTAATATAGTGTATTTGCCAACAGTACAATCTGACAAACTGATGCGCATGTGATCACTTGACGAATGTGTGTTATAAATGAGGAGTAACATTAACAGTGGTCAAAGGTCATTGATTAATTAAAAAATGTTGTGGTGTCATTTTACAAAAGGATATGCAACTAATTAGTTGTTTTTATTTGGGAATTAATACTCCATTATTTTTGTTTGTTTTTTCAGTTTTGTCATTCTGTTACTTCCGATTGTTCGTACATTGTTATTTTGTTACGTTCGTGCGAAGTCATCACATAATCCTGTAACTGGTGATGTGCATGGTTTTACGGGAACACGATGAAAACTCGCATACCTTATTAGAATACGCTCTAGACCCTGTGCAATGTACCAGTTCTGCACTACACTCTTTAATGAAACCGTTTTCATTGCACTCGCGACATCCCGAATCTTTCCAGCGCCCTCCCCAAGATTTACAATTCGATCCTGGGAGATCCACTCCATAAATAATACGTGGTGACGAGCGATATGAAAAATTACAGCAGACCTCCGCGAAAAACAAGCAGCGAGACGCGACAGAGCTGCTATTAATAGCACCACCAAAACACACACGTACGGAAAACTTGCCAAAGTCGTATAAATAATTCATATTTATGAGGTAGACTGCGCTGCTGAGATATAAAAATAAAAATTTACATAGTATTTGTCTCGGGGCGCGAAACGACAAAATTATTGTACGTATGCTATCACTACTTTTCGCCTCGAGTAGCGCCGGACGCACTCGTGCATTTATGGGTGGCGGAGCCATGAAGGTAGAGGGTGGAGGAAGAGAGAAGTGAAGGTGGAGCATGAAAATGGCGGCAATGTTTGTGGTAGTTTAGGATTGAAGAATTCGTAATTGATAGCAACTTCTGGCCTTAACAGATTAACAGATTATTAAAGAAGCGTTTGGTAAGAAGACGTGATATAATTGTGGCTATGTACAGTTAGGAAATGCGGCAAGATACTTGTTTCTCTTGTAACAGAACTATCGATTTGTTACAAATATGTAATGAAACATGAACCATATGTTGTGAAGAAAACTACAGGCGAGTAACGAGAATGGGCGTGATAGGGTGAGAGGGTTAGAACTATTTAGAAAATCAAATATCATCAATTATCGAAGGGTGTCAATCATCCTAATCTTTAAAAAAGTTTAATAATAAATATATAAAAGAGAAATGCACACTTCATTACATATCGAAGTGAAGGTAAGAAAAAAGAGGGGAGTTAAAGAAGGAATATTAAGCGTAAACAGCATGATAATATAAAAGAGATTGTGGCAATGAAATGTAAGCTTGATAAGTTAAGTAATTGTAATTAACAGAATGCTAGAAAAAGTGTGGAAAACGCCATTAGAAAATGTATTTGGATAAGAGCTGAAATGGAAAATTGAATATACTTAACATATTAATGTTCAAAACATGCACATCTGAACATTCATGTCACTTAATGAAAAAAAAGTAAATTAAATGACACACATTAAAAACAGTGGGTTGTAGTGAGAGAAGAGGTAGGGATGGAGGAAGATAGAGTAAGAGAAAGGCAACAGTGATAATGTGAGAGCCTGTCAGAGACTAATTAATCAACCCTACTTTAAGAGGCTGTTCAGTAAGAAGAGATTTGCACGAAAATGCATCTTTTCATCACTCATGCAGTAAAATCACTACTTTTGTTTTCTGATAATCGATTGGCATCTTACATTTTGCAGGTCGCGTACCGCAAAGTAATTTCTGCCTTACAAAAAAAAAATGTAAACAAAACTACGAAACGCCGTGAATCCACAAAGCTGCTGCCTCGCTTATTGTTAATGAACACAAAAGTAAGTTTTCATGCATAAAGAATGCAACTCGCACGGACGAATCTTGAACGCATTTCAAAATTCAGATCTAGAATGATGCCCTCGCCGCATGCGGAAAATTCTTTCCTGCGTCGCTCACTTTCTGTACTATTTACCATATCATTTATAACACCAATTTCATTTTATTTTTCGACGGAATCATCAAATTAATTTATGAATTTCTCATGAGGCAATGCTGTAAAAAAACCTCGCGTTACACTAATACAATTACGTAAATAAATTTAGTAATGAAATTGAAACATTTAATGTAAGGCAACAAAATAATTTCGTATTCTTTTTTCATATTCTTTATTGATAACTAGCGGAACCCGGCAGACATTGTTCCTCCCTGTATCTCCCTCACTCATCATCTCCCAGTCTCTCTCCGCCACTATTTCTCCGTCTCTCGCTCTCTCCGTCTCTCGCTTATCATCTCTCTCTGGATTTCATAGCATACGCTAAAACAATTTTTTTTGTGTAAAACAATTAATTTCTATTTATTATGGGACGGATTTATAATTTCTGATGAATTGCCAATATCTTATTTCATACATAAAAATCATGATTACTTTATTTTAAAAACTAATATAGTACAAGAACACAAATTAGAATCAATTGTAGATATAGATTGATACGTACAACAATGAAATGAAAAAAATCAAAAATACATTTTTGAATAATTAGATAGATTTTGAATAATAGATCAATATATTAAAAATTAAATTATTATTAAAACACATCTTGCAAATTCTATTTAAAACGTAATCTGTGATGAATAAACTTTTTAAAAGTCGAAAATCGCGGTCATTTTATGGGATGTTTCACGATATTTTTAAGGAACTATACAAAATATATATTTTATATTTTATTTAAATTTTATACATTCTCACATAGAGATTCAGAAGGAAATGGAATGCATTTCTCGGTTACAATTTACTGATCTTCGATAGAGAAGAGATTTGAGAGAGAAACAGAAAATAAATTACAGAATACAATTTACTCAGAAAATAATAAAAGTTAAATACATGACTCAATTTTAAATATTGTTGAAACGCCAAATGTAAAAGTTTATTCAGAAAAACATTTCTCCGCAATATCAGCAGTAAAAACTGAAAAAGAATGCAGTTCACAAGTGTAAACTCTCACAAATTTTGTCAACAAAAGAGTTCTCATTCTAAACAAGAAATTTCTCCGGCGCAAGCTCAAGCAATAAGAAGTCTGTTTCCACAGCGTACCGCCATCTCATGGGGGAAAAGAAGTGCCTAACGAAATCAGGCCGAGCCCACACAGCGAGTCCCGTCACATAAGTCTTTCGCCGCGAAACAAATGGAATCACCAGCGTCCGGAGAAATAACGAAATTGAGGAACGCAATTCAGTCGGCCCAGGCACAGCCATCTTCGTACATCATGCAAGAACTGCCGTTGGGGAGGGGGAGGGGGTAAAGTATACGTAGCCGACTTCTAAATCTCGCGATATTTCAGGGACCCGGCCGTAAGATACAAGTGTAACTGCAGCGGCGACATATATATCGCAACATGGCTACATCAGCAAACGGCCCTGCCCCCTCTTTCCGTTCCCTCCGCCGCCCCCGCGCCGTCCCTCTTCCGTCCCCGCCGTCCCTCGCGCTGCTGAGATATGAGGGCGAGCGAACGAGCGAATATATACTCGGGCGTAATCCTTCATGGAATTTATGGACGTTCCTAAACCGTCACATCTCTCAGCAAGAGATGCTGCTATTGTTGCTGACTGGACCATCCACCAGCGGCGGCGACGGCAGCTCTGTCTGGAGGAGGGCACGGAAACTTTGCACACCGCCGCCGCCGCCGCCGCCACAGCAGCAGCGCTGGCTGTCTACGCGCCGTCGCCACTGTTTTTGCTGTGTCCTTTGTTTAAAGCTCCATTCATAAAATAAAATGAGATTAGTCCTCGGTTCACTGTTTTCTCCTCTCTGAATTTTCTGCAAACGAAGGCGTACATCATCCTCAATGGCCATTACTTGTCTTCGTTTTGATGAGTTATTGCTGAACAATTACAAACGCCCGAACTTATATTATGCAGCTTACTCCTCCTCCGTGAAGCCGTCTCACTCTCCCAGTCCGCTTTTCTCCCTCGTTCGCGCTCGCTCCCGCTTTCTCCCGCCTCCTCTCCCTCCTTCCTCTTCGTCTTCGTAACGGTCGCGAAGCTCCCCCTGCCCGCGCTCGCCGCGCCGGCGACGCCAGCGCGCGCGGTGAGCGGATCCGGAAGCTGGCCGTCGCGCTTATCTCGTCTCCCGCGGGCTCCCCTCGCCGCGTCCCGACGGCGCGGCGTCGCGACGCCGGGAGACGCCGCGGGCGTCGGAACCCCGACACCTCCGCGGAGATTTTTTTTTCTCTTCTTCTCCCTCGCGCCCTTCGCTCTCGCGCGACGGAGCCGGTGGGCGGTTGGCGGCGGCGGCCGAGGGAGCCAGCCCTTCGTCGCGCGAGACCTGCAGGTCATTGGCGCTGCCATTTAATTCGTTTCCTCGGGTCGCGGCCAGATGGCTCTGATGGTGCGACGCGACCCCGCTCGCTGCTGCCGGGTGCCGAGGAAGAGTCGGGTGAGGAACAAGGATGGGGCGACGCGGCGGCTCGTCGGAACCCTGGACAGTGCGGAAGATGGGGTGTCAGGTGCTCATAGTCAGTACCAGATTCCGTAAAATAGATCATTTGACTCTATTTATACAAAACAATTGCCACATGTTGATCTTACGATTTTTCATAGGCGATATTTCACTATATTATTATGCAGTAACACTTGTAAAATTAATTTTTTCACGCTGAAATTTCTTTAAAAACTATTTCAAAAACAATAATGGGGAAAGTCCAAACTGTAACTACATTCCTCTCCCGTTAATTTCTTTCTGGATTTGCACTTGGTCACAAGACTCACCAACTCCAATTACTTGGAATAAACGAAACAGAATTAATCTTCGACGAATAAGTACAATTCGAACAATAAATATACGATTTATTTTTGCAGACTGGTAAATCGTACACAATTGTTTCTTCCGTTTCTTGCTCTAGAAACCTATCCATTTTTCAGAGTTCCTTTCCGTTTGTTCCTGTCCTTCCTGTTTGTCCATGTCTTCCTTTGTTATCTTCTTATTTTTAAGTATTTTATATCTCGTATAAAATATATAATCAGTGTTTTCGTTTCCTTTTAGTTTTGTGATTTCATTTCGTTCTCTCTGTTATCTTTCGGCTATATGTTTCCACGTGAGCCTAAAATGAAATTATTAAATTACATTGTTTTATATATTTGAAATAATGGTTCTTACATAATATTAACACAGCGACACTGGCTATTACTCTGAGCACTTGGATGGGCAACATTTCTCTTAACTTAACGCTCTTAACTATTGTTTAACCTCCTACAGAATGATTACATTGTAATAAGCGAAATTTGAGGAGTGTTATTAGGAAACGCTTAACGTACAGAAAAGAATTTTTTCAGGTAACGAAAAAGAATTATCAATACTTGCTTATTATTTAAAAACAGACAATTATCTTCCAACTCAAACTTCTAATTTTCAATTTTCTAAAATGGTTTGAGCTTCAAGTTGCATTTTAAATTGAATCGGAAATCAGAAATTTAATTAGCAAAAAGTGTAATTTAAAAATTTTTGAGCCCTAAACTGAATTAGTTTTTCGCTAATCGAATGATTTTCTACTGTCAAATATTTCTGTAAAAGCTATGACCCTCTGCATCAATGAAGTCAAGCATGGCCATTCTGCTTTTCATCACTTTTGTCATAAAAATGTAACTGCTGAAGATTCTTTTGCCATTTTGCAGTTTGCTGCAGTATGTATTCTTTCTGAAAATGAATCTTCGTTCGAGAAAAGACAAAAGACGTAAATTTGTGAATTCACGATATGGATGATTTAAATAACGCATTTTTAAGTTATCAAATCTCAACTACCTCAATTAAAGGAATGTAGTAAAACAACAAGGAATGGAATAATACAACAAATAAAACGACTGAATATGAAAAGTACTGACGACTAAGTAAAATCAAAAGGAGTGAGTAAAATCGTACTGAGTATGAAAAAGTGTGGAAAATCTTATCTTCTTATCTTCTTCTTATATATTATTTCTCAAGGGCTGTTTGTCTTTTCAATAAATTGGGCGACATACGAAACCGATCTGTATAAAGAAGCAATGGATTGAAAAATCGCGTTTCGTTTCACCTGCACATGGGACATTCGTATTGAAAAAGGGCGTTAAAATACCTAAATATTAAAAAAAGTAGTAATTCGGGATCTGTAATATCTGATTGCCGCGCGATCTATCGGAAGAAAATTACACTCGGACGGTGGCGGGATGTGCAATCTCAAGCATTTTGTTTGTTTCAATTAGTGTAGGTTGTGTAAGCACGTGAACGTGATTTTCTACATTGAATAGAAATCTTGAATATGAGAGGTTAGTGATCTTAGTGAGGTTAGGTCGTTTATAATGCTGGAATACAAAAAAAAGAATTTAAGCAGAAAACAGTTTGGTTATTTGACTAACCGTGCGATTTAATCGCACGGGTTCTCACTAGTATATACTAAGTGCTATTCATAACAGATGTATCGTTGCATCACTTCCTATAGAATGATTTATGTACGTACATCAAATTACATTCTATTGGAGATTATTTGAACCAAACACAAAACCTTGACTCTTATATCTCTTCGTTCAGCATTAACTTCATAACATAGAATGTTTTCCATTGAAAATATGAAAATCATATTATTGGGCACTTACACCGTTTCGAACACACAAAAGAATTACCAGTGATACGAAGTGGTTCATGAGGCAAGGGACACCAAGTCGGAAATTTTGACCAAAATCTGAAAAAAATTCGAATTTTTGTTTTTTGCATAAAAAATGAAGTATTATTAATAATATAAATTTACTTCCTATCAGGTTGACCATTGTACAATGGGACGGTAGCCGTTCAAATACCTCCGTGCGTTTGAATTTAAAAGCCCCAAACGCCCATTTCAATCGTTCGGGCCCTAAACAAGTAAGAACTCGTATTTTTATGCCGCTATCTATTGTAGAAGTGTATTATAGCACTTTCTATGAGCTGTTCGGTGAATATCAATTGTAACAACTAGAGTAGTCTCTAAGCAAATTAATTTTGGTATGTATCTTTTGATTGCATTGCTTCTTCGAAGTAAATGACATGTAAGTATGATAAATCAAGTGGAAGCGCCAGCTTAATCATGTAACGCATAGAAAAGAATTACCAGTGATAGACAAGTTAATGAGACATGGGACATTAGATCTAAAATTTTTATCAAAATCTGAAAAAAAATAATCAATTTTTACCTTGCCGATACGTACATTTATACAGAGTAATATACGTAATGTAGGGAAAGTTATGTAATGCTACGCGAAAAAATGGCAAATTTTCGGCAGAAAAAGTTCGGTACCGGGCCGTGATAACAAAAAACTGGATAAATCCAGTTGCTAAATTAAGAAACACGTGATGTAGCCAGAACCTCCATGTTTTGTGGGTCCTTCATACCCAAAAACCAATTGACGTTCGTCCGTCCGTCTGTCCGTCTGGCTGACCGCCCTCTCCGTCCGTCCGTCCCTCCGTCCGCCCGTCCGGTGTATGTGAACAACACTAGCGCCTAAACCATACGTACGATTTCTTCCAAAATGAAGATTCCCCGGTCGATCTGATTCTAGTCGAAGCTTTGAGATTTTGAAAAAGATTCTAAAATTTGGGGGTACTTTACATGAAGCCCCCGGGCATTTTCAAAATTTTCTCAAAAACGGCTCCAAATTTTTTCTTTAAATTTCTTGTAAGAATAGAGTAAAATACACTTATTAAAGTGGCATAGGTCCGATTTTCACGGTTAACTCTGAATTTTCGAAAATTGCAAAAGTTTGAATTTTTTCGGCGTCTTTCTCCAACTACAAAATTGAAGATAGAGATTTTTCCTTCAAATAAAATTTGTTCTTCATATTGAGTTCTTTCATAAAGGTCATGTACATTTTTTGAAAATTTTAGTAGTTTTCGTGCAATATTGCGTGCAATATGTGCAATTTTAAAAAATTACAAAAACAAGATTTTCTCAAAAACGGCTCCAAATTTTTTCTTTAAACTTTTGGTAGGGATAGTGCTAAATGTACTCTATCAGATGACATAAAAGCCATATTGCTCTATTCTTTTGTTTTTCAAAAATTACAAAAATGTAATTTTTTTACTTGTCTCTCACGTCGTTAATATTTACATTAGCGGCGATTTTTTCACATTATTATATTTACGAGTACATGTGCTTTAAATAATGTCAAGTAAAGTTTCTCGAAAACACAACCGTTTTCTGTGAAAAGTAGCTCAAAATTCCGCATTTTCAGAAACGCTCAAACGCCATTTTCTCATAAATGGCTCCAAATTTTTCTTCAAACTTTTGTAACGGATAGTGCTAATTACACTCTTTAATATAACGTAAAGTTTATTTTGGGGTATTTTTTGTTTTTTCAAAAATTACACAAATGTAATTTTTTTGAAAGATCTCTCACATCTTTAATATGCACATTACCAGCAATTTGTAAACATTATTATATTTGTGAGTGTAAGTGCTTCAAATAACTTCAAATAAAGTTTTTGAAAACTCAAAAATTTTCTGTGAAAATGAGCTTCAAATTTCGCATTTTTAGTAGCGCTTAAACGCCATTTTCTTAAAAACGGCACAATTTTTAAAAAAAATTGCCATTTAGGACTAGGTTTTTGTGTTCTTTAATATTCTAAAATTAATATTTCCGTTCTACCATTAGGAAACCGAAAAATTAAGAAAATGTCAAAAAACTTACTTTGGGCGGCGATAGATGGCAGCTGGCACGAGTATGTGGCAAGTCCGAATAGCTTGCTGTGACCGAAGGAAATAGAAAACTAATACAGGAAAGTCTGTGCCATTCTGTAGCACCACTAGTTTGTTTTTGCATAATAACATTATATGAAATATTAGGAATAAAATAAATTTACTTCCGATCAGTTTTCGCCATTTTTAAAGGAACGAGAGCCATTTAATACCCCCGCGCGCTTGCGTTTAAAGGTCCCAAACGTCGGTTGAAATCATTGAAGAAAAACTCAGCTTTCTTCCGTACGCAGCTTTCTTCCGTAGAAGTGTATTCTAACTCTCTCTATGAGCTCTTGGATCAACTATAATTGTAACAACTAGCGTAGTCACTAACGCAAATTAATTTTGGAAGGTATATATCTTTTGATCACATTTCTTCTTCAATGTAAATCTATGTTAAATAAAGTGACCAGAATTGTGCATTGTATTTTTTATTAATAAGTACTCTAAAAATAATATTGAAACTTAATAGTATCTCGTGTGACTGTCGGTGTAAGGCATATGGATACGTGTTTTGTTTACGATAGTATGTGTTTGGTATTTGGCTGGTATAAAAACTTTCGGTGATTGGTATACGTGTTTGTTTTTTTGTCTCTACCTTTTTGTTTATTTATGTTTTAAAGTGTTATGATAATGGGTGTAAGTTCCAAGTGGCGCAAACCTATAGGTAGAATGAACGAAAAGAAAATTATGGCAAGAGAAAAGGCTCTGCAAAAGTGAAATGCAGAATATTTTAAAATCTGAATAAAACTCATGTTACGTACTTCCTAAATTTTCTTAAATTTTGAAATTCCCATACCTACCTAACTATTGTTTAATTTTTCAAAATTTGGCTTCAATATTGTTTACATAGTAATGAATAAATGTGGTGCTTTTACTTTGTGTGTATTATAATAATAGTAATGAATACATTTATGCATTATTATGTCTGTATTTTTGTGGACATTAGAAATGTCCAAAATATAAACATCTTACACATAAAAACATACTAAAAATGTGGGAAAAAATCAAACTATTGTAAATAATTCTAAAAGTTTTTAAAAGTTCATTTTGTAAAGTACACGCACACATTTATTTAATAATAATTAAATAGTTAAAATAATTCCCACTACAGTTTAAAAAATACAATGTGCAAATGGCATTTTTTATCCAACCATGTTTGGCGATAAATATAATAATAAAACCACTTTAAAAAACCCTCTGGTACATGTGTCTACAAAATCCCTGCTGCAGACTTTCAAGCACTGTTTCATTGCATCTGAAAATAATTGTACTTTCTATTCAAGACCTTTCAATCAGAAATATCCGGTAAAATGAATTTCTATTCTATACGCTTTAATCCATATCTGGTGACTAAATTACTTATAAAGATTACTTACAAATATTATAGTATCAGATACCAAACAGGAAATACAAATTTCAGACTTGTTTGCTCTTGAAGGACATCCTACACGAATGAATGATAAAACGAATGAATGATAACTGAGTGATAATGAGTAAAAAAATTAATATATATATATATATATATATATATATATATATATATATATATATATATCATATTGAACCTGAGCAAGGTGGGTGTATGATATATATTCATTTTAATTATAATTAATACGTGATTTTATTGGTGTAGGTTTACTATCAGTGTAGATGTTATTATTTTATATATTAGTATCAAACGTGAAAAGTAACGTAAATATAAGTCCCACAGCCCTGATGAGGGACAACAAAGTTCCGAAACGTTGGCGAACTAAAAGAAAAATTTTAATTGATCAAAAACCATGAAACTTTCCTAATATTCTAAAACGTTCCATTTTAATTTCCACTTTGAAATTCATGTCTGAAAATTGGCTTTAGGCTTGTGTGCAAAATACATTTTCTTAACTCTTCTTTAGTTTTCTTTAGAATTCTCGGTGGAAGTAAATAGTTATCACAATTAATAAGTAAGAATTTCTCCTGGAAAAATGTGCTTAACTCATTCTTTAATACTCCCAGGGGGCATGGCCCCCCAAAAGGCCTAGAGTTTTCCTTTCATATCTTCCTTTATTTGCCAAAATCGATTTATATATTTATGCTAGAATTATGTAATTATTTCAAAAATAATATTGTATAATATCACATATATCTACAAAAATAATATACAATATAGAAACAAATATGTTTATTACTTAACAAAAATCTGTTGCCCTCCCCCAAATTGTCGTCTGGATCCACCCCTGTACTAAATACACAGGTGAGTTGTTTCAATTGTTCCTCTTAACATTACCAGTAACTAATTTTTTCGTTCCTTTTGTTCTAGAAGGCACCTGCACGAAGCCCATTTCTCTTTTCAATATCAATACAAATGCCATCAATAGAAACTGAACACTGTGCTCAATTTGCATTCCGGGAAACACGTATTTTCGCTTCTGAACTTCGCTTGCAGGACACGTTGACTTAATCGAGCTCCAGTTTGATACAGGACTTTCGTTATTTGCTTCCCAATTCGAAAAATTTACATTTTTGAGTTTTTCTTCGTTGGCATGCGTAAAACGTAGATTTTATTCTTGATAATAGTTAAACACGACGCATTGACTTAACATTAGCATTATCTTTTTCACGTTACAGAACAAGGGGAATTGCGGATAAGCTGAAACGAAGCAAATAAACATTTCTCAGCCAGTTGTCACAAGACATATTTGTACTTCCAATTTTTCGTAACACGCTGGTGTATTTTTACACTTGAAACCATTCTGTGTGTTGATGTGGAGGTACGAGTGATTTGTGTTGTTACCAGCAAATGTGACATTTTACGTCAATAATTACATTTCCTGTAGAAGTGTACTTATCCCCTTTGTGCAGTAAAACACCGTATTATGCCTTGGTTCATTTTCAGAACATTACTGATTTATCATTTGCATTACAAATTACTTCTTACAATACTCTTACTTCTTACAATATTCATTGTTCATTACATTCTTCTCTTCCTCATTTCTTTATTTTTCCATAATCCTACTTCGGACGTGTCAACTGTTTAGTCCTTTTCACCCTTTGGTAAGAGGAGGTGGAGGTAATAATGATGGATAGAGACAGACGGTGGTGATTGATGGAAGAAGGCGGAGCAATGATGTAATATCCGTGCTCATGAGCTAACCACTTGCAACTTGAGAGGTAAACTTCCGCGGCCACAATCAGTAGCTTCTTGACTGTCCGGGAGGCGCCGCATCCTAGGCACAGGTGCCAACGTTCCGGCCGCCATTCTGCGATCTTTTCGCCCTGGAAGGTCGCAGAATCGCGACCGAAACGTTGGTACCTGTGGCTAGGATGCGGCGTCACCCTGACAGCCATGTAGCTACACACGCTAACTTACAGCAAATATTTTTGCACCTGTTCCCCCTTGAGAGCGGCGATTTCGCCCAGTGCCTCCCCCCCCCGGCCACGCCGCCCCTGCCGCGGTCGCTCTCCCGAGGGGCGATCGCCCGGCCGCGTGCCTGGCGCTCCCCTGCGGCCAGGGGGAAAGACGCCCTTCGCGTCCTCTGCTCCCACCGCCGTTCACGTGTCACAGGGCAAACCGCGCTGCCGCCGACGCCGTTTAAAATTCCGTCATGTTCCTAAAGGTGGCTACACACATTCGGCATTCGCCAAGCTGCGAGCTACTGCTCGCCCGATCCCGACAGCGGACGTGTTCGGCGAATGTTCGCTTCCCTTTGATGTATCCAAAAGTCCGACACGCAGCGGGTAGGGCGAGCGCCGAATGTTCGTCATTCGGCAAACAGCAAGCGACCCATCCACACTACTCGGGATTCGGCGAGCGGTTGCTCGCTGTTCGCCAAATAGCGAATGTGTGGAGCCACCCTTAGAGAAACGGATCCTCCTCACAGCTCCCTTCGCGTATTTGCACAACGTAGAAACAAGAGTGCTCTACTCATCATATATTATTTCATATGTTAGTGGTAAATTCAGCTTTTAGTTCATTCTGTAGATGAATTGAGACGCTCAGAATAAAAAACGGCATAACCCAACCGACGTTCATTTACAGAAAAGTTCGTTCACGTTCACTTGCACTCCGGACAAACATTTGAAGGTGAAGTTTGAGAGTTTTGCCATATACCAACTCATTTGATATTTCGGCATATGAAAGGTATATGGCAGGAGTTAACCATCATACTTCTAGCTGAAAATGCGAGGTAGATTGGAATCTGCCGTTATTATTCTGAGGGCCTCGATTATTCTCCTTTCTAAAAGTGCACCATTTTTTACCACAATGGTTTACAGTAATATTTCTGCAAAAAAATAAGAAACTAATGATATACAGTGACTTATTTAATGTTGTCGAACAAAAAAGAACTGGCAAGTAACAGGTGTAACTACTACGGGATGATAAATATTGGACCTTCCACACTACCACCAGAGGGAAGGGTTATCGATTTTTAAATTTCCCAAGTTTCTCTGCGAAGTCGCAGCACCCAGTTTACCTCGCCGTGTGTTTATACAACATAAACCATTAGTTCTATTAATAATATTGTTTTTTATTCTCTCGCTTGAAAAAATGTATGTGAACCTTACAAGTACAATTTATAGTAGAAATAAATACGAGTAAATCAACACAAATATATTCCGTATTTCGCTCTAAGAGACATGTAAATATTTGTTTAAGTTTACTTCGTGTCTGATACAGTATTCTTATTCCAGCGTTTTTTATCGATGAGAACAAATAAAAAGACCCGAATTCGCCCACCTCAGTAGCCAATAAATGACCAATCCTGTGCTAAAGCTATATTTTTTATTCCCCCTACTACCGATATTAAAATGTTCTGCACTTAACAACTGGAAGGTTCTGCGTTCGGTTATTTAGACATTTCATAGAGTTCTGATACCTCTCAACTGACATTTTTTGCTATTTTCTCTCCCATTACCCAAAATTCTCAAGCTATATCAATTAGAGCTGTCGTGAAATTACTTTACTAATTAAACCAGAGCAGTAATATACAATTGTAATAAATTCATAATAATGCAACTACTCTCTATTATGCGTAAGCAAGGAGGTAAATTATGAACGTATTTATGTATTGCATGTAACTTGCGATGTGTATTCCTTTCTTCAACAAATTTATTTTAATAAATAATATGTCATTAACGTGATGAATTGAATAATACAAAATACTGGAATATACTCAATAAGTACAACATGCTGTAGAAAGGAAGATAATTTTCTTAGGGCAAGGAATGCGTTCATGATCATTTTTATCTATAATCTATCACAAAACTTCCTGTGACTCCTAGATTGTATCGTAAAATTTGAGGAAGTAGAGTAAGACAGAAACTTGCTATTTTTTATATTATTGCTTATGATTTAGGCATACGTTGCCCAAAAAGATTTGTTGGAAACCGTCTCCATAAGCAATGAAAAATTAAAAACAGACCGGGTCGCTAAATGATTGTGGCCGCAACGCGCGATACAAAATAGCTAACCTGAAGAGACTAAGATGAAGTTCCTTGCTCCCGTGCTAAAGGCATGGAAGATACCCATACTACTTGCGACTTCTGGGAACACAGTGGGGGTAATCCTCGATGCACACGCTGAAGGATGTGAGAACTCAATATTGTTTGAACGACTACAATAAATATCAGAGAGAATAAATTCTATTCCTTCATGGGATGTGGCAACAATTTCGAATGGCCCAAAAATTTCAACTGGTGGCCACTTCAATATCTCTAAAATCGCTTTGCAGTTCTCCCGAAGTCTGTGGTTTTAGAACCTATACTGATAATAAAGAAAGCTTTTGAAATAAAAGAAAACAACTTAAAAGTATTACAGAAATTAAATTGTCTTATATTTTTCATTATAAAATTATGAATATGTGAAATTTGATTTCTTCCCACCACTTTTGATGGGCTCTCCCTAGTCTAGAAAGAAGGGATAAATGTCTAACGTTTGTTTGCGAAGGTCGGACCGAAGACCAACAACAAGTGGTTGAAGGTATCCACCATTTGAAATCTTAGTGAATCGTTAAATATAGTGGTTCCTTACCCTTTTGAGATGCTGAGGGTAGGAGGGAATCCCCTCTAAGGCAGCCCCAGACCTTCCAAGGAGGTGGTGGAAGACTTGAAAAATTGTGGGTGGAGTTTTTCACCTCTACAAACCGTCCACGTACTGAATGGCTAAATCAAATATACAGGGTATCTGGGGAGGGAAGTCGAAACTTCGAAAATAAGGTCTTAAGACAATTCTAAGCATATTTTGTCAAATAAACTACGAGGATATTCCGAATGTTTGAGCCGCCATGAGCACTCAAAAGTTAGTACTGATCTTAAGTTCTTCAACATAAAACAGAACTTATTGAATTTCCCCCCCGAAATCTTCAGTTAACGCAACGAACGAACTCTTTTACAACTTTTAGGTACTATGGTGCTATGATGATTTTTACTCCAAGTATTTCAGTATAGACTTTTTTAAAGATCATGTACTAATTATTTAAAAAAATATGATGGACAACCTCCTATATGACGAAATTGGTAATTTGTACATTAGGGTAACATTTGTACATTACATTTTGGTAATTTGTACATTAGGGCCTGGATTTTAATAACCTAAAAGTCAATGAAATATTCAAGCATTTATGATCTAAAATCTATATAAATATGACATAAAAATAAAATATGACTTAATATAAGTTTACTTTCTAAAAATTCCTGTTAATTTGTTTAGGTATAACGTAAATACAAATTCACTCAAGAACAGCTTGTGAGTGTATGACCTACGTTTTACAGTCTTTGGAAGTAACTAGCATTTAGAAAATGTTTGTGTCTGTAAAACAAATCAAGTACAGAACAATAAAACCCGTCAAACAAAATGTCCTGCTTTACTTGTCTTGCTTGTATACTTCTTGCTTAAGTTTTCCAATTTCCTCTCAGTCTTCAGGTTTTGGAGAGTTACATTGGATCACAAGGTGCATTTTCAGGGTTTTCATCTTAAAAGACCTACGGTTGACGTTGATGATAGTTTTGTATCTAGAAAAGCTCCTCTCCACATCAAATGACGTCACGGGAGCGTATTTGAAGGCGGCGATGTCACTGCAGTGCAGCTTTGCTTCGTTGTATCCAAATGTTGCCATTTCGTTCCATTTGTTGTTAAATCGTTCCATTATCACAGCGTGCAGGAGGCGAGAAAGAAACGCACGTTTGCTTTCTATCAGGGGATCATCGTAGCACTACGTTTCAAATAATCCTCTGTGGTATAATTGTTTAGTTTATTTGTGACAATATCACCTGAAACGTTGTCATGAATGACACATTTTCAAGCTTTTTATTGTGTCCTTAAAAACATGACAAATATATGCATTTAGCGAAGAATTCAAGCAAAATATGACCTTTTACTAAAAACGGTCTTTAAAAATATGACAAATCTATGCATTTAGGACAAAATTTCGCCAAAATATGACCTTTTACTAAAATAGGTGTAAATATCACTTTATAGTACAATAAAAATAAGTTTTTCTATTTGACAATACCTGGATTCATGCATAAATTATTTTAAAAGTCACCCGAAAGGTTAAGAAAAAATATGTGACTTGTTATTAAAATCCGGGCCCTATCAATGATTAAGAATTTGCTAGTGCCTTTATTTTGTTAAGAAAATTTCCAAAGATAACTAGAAAGTGTGGTTTAAAAATTGAAAATAAAAAACATCCTATGTGACCTTTACAATTTATTGATGATAAATATCTCCTACGTCGTAAGAGCCACATGAGCTACATGGGAGGTTTTCGTAAGGCGCTTTCAGAAGCATATTACAACAAATAAAATTTAATACCATCATATAGAAATTGTAGAATTCCTAACCTTAGCCAACGGTACATTATTACCATCAAAAAGGGGTTTCTCTCCTCCTGTAAAATTTGTTGTTGTTTTTTTCGTGTTGCAGGTTGTCCTAGCCTCAATGACGATATGCTGAATCTGTCAAGTTTACCAAGTATTCCAAGATTCCTAAATGTTCATTCTAATGAGAATATTTCATTCAATTATTATGCGCTGAATTAAGATAATACTTTTATTATTAATCTAGATTCGATACTGGGGTTTTGATGTCAAGATGGTAAATTGTTATGAATATTGTGATAGTTATGCTAAATCAGACATTAAGAATTTTTCACAATCAGCCTAAATCTAGCTAAAGAACGGGTTTTAACAATTTAATAAGACTTCATTTGAAAAATATTGTTCCAAATGAATTAAAATGAAAAAAATCTTCATTCTCGTAATATTTATTTATTAACTTTATCGAAAAAACACATCCATCTTAACATATTCGTCAGAAAACCTAGTGCATGTTACTGAGCTTTTATTGAAATGGCTTTTACACATGGATTGCAATAATCATCAGAGCACCAACCTTTAATAAAAAGTCAGTAAGATGGAACTTATTCCTTGAATTGATGAAAAATGTGTAAAGATGCATCACTTTCTCTTCCGTTACTATCTGACCTTGTTTTGCATTTCGTGTAGTTTTCGCCGAAGTTACCATTATTCGTAAGCAACTACTATTGCTTTGATGATGATGATTTGTCATTATCATAACAATAATCATCATTGGCTCTAAGCAAGATTTCTTATCGAACAGATAAGAAATTCAATTCATAGCAACCTGAAGATGTGAAATGTTCTGCTTTATATGACAAACCTTAATTTCAACTTTCTTGTCATTCAATTTGATATTGCAATTACATCGCGAATTGATTACCAGGACAAGAACCGAGAATCAATGCTTTTGAAATGTGCTCCCGTAGGTAGACATCTACATCAGAGCCAGGTTTCCGACGAGTCACACTGAATCCCCGAAGAAAAAGGCTCGGGCAAGGGGCTGGAGAGGAATGGGTAGGGGCGGGGGCGGCTTCTGAGCCCGGGACGAACGGACGGCGGACGGACGGCGTCGCCTGGCGGTCGTGGCCTCCGCCCCCGCCCCGGCCCCGTCCGTCGCCCCGCCAGATAAGCTGACCCGTCGCCGCTCGGCGGATTCCTGCTGACGGGGCCCGCCGCCACGCCGCCGCCCCCGCCCGCCCCGTTTTATGGACAACAGGGCGCCCATATCGACGCGAGCGCTCTCTCGCGGCCCACTCGCCGCACACGTGACGCCGCCCGCGAGATGGGGACTTCCCCGTCGCCGTCGCCGCAGGTGCGGGCTGCTCGGACGACCTCTGGCGGCCTCGCCCGGACTTCAGCGCTTCATCGCGGCGACCTAGAGACCAGCCTCGCCCTCCCCTTCCAGCCGTGATAGAGGCTTCGTAAAGATCCAAAAGAATATAATGTGCGTAGGTTGTTATTTAAATAAGGTCCCTGTGTGAATGATAATGATATTCACGCGCGATCGCCCGTAGTGTGCATGAGTTTCTGATTCCAATATACTTTGCCCGTCTTTTGACGCCTTTCCTAGCTATATGATATGTCTGTGAGACGATCTGTAGAACTTCAAAATGTTTGAGAAAATTGTGTCGCCCGCCGATGTTCCCATGTGACTGTACAAACACAAAGCATACACAGGTCTTTGGATGGCAACAACTGGATCATCCACCTTACAGTCCAAACTTTGCGCCTACTGACTCTCACATTTTTGGATGTTTAAAGGGTGTTCTTGGTTTTCAACGGTTCAGCGACAACAGAGAATGAGAACTGTGGTCAGTGATTGGACTTTCTCACATGCGGCAGATTTCATTGACGTTTGAGTTCAAAAACTTGTTGCAAGGTATAACAAATTTTTGAACAAAAAAGAAAATATCTAGAAAAAACGAAAGTATCTAGATTATTGAAAAAAAACAAACTATTTTTATGATATGTTATATATTTATGTATATATATTTATTTTATCACTAAATGGAGTAACTTTTTCAATATTAACGACAATTTTTCCTTAATCAGTTTTGGTTTTCATCCTCACTTTTTAATTACCATAATAAACTTTACACAATGATTGTATTTTATCATTACATGTTTAAGCACAAGAGTAGATGTTTGTAAATACCTAACTGAAAGCCGTGTCTTAACAAATGTTGTTTAGAAACTACAATAAGCAATTAATGGTAATAAGCAGCCCTTTCAAAATTCAAAACAAATTGATTCTGAATAGCAAATTTCTTGTTGCAGAGTGAAGGTTTAGCAAAGATCTCGGCACGTAGTCAAAGACAAATCAAAAAGCAAAATCAGAAGATAACATCGGTATGATTAAACACAAGCCAGAGTAATTCACAAATTAATGTTTGGCTGAGAAATAAATACATCTATTAACTTTAAAAGCACCTTACAAAGAGAAACCTCGTAAGCATTAGATTACCAGACGAAAGAAAACTTGGTCATAAAGTTCTTTACGTTCAGTCTTTCTTTCAGTATGTTGTTAATTCGAAGCCCAAGGGGAATTGCAAAAACTTAAAATAACCACAAAACGTTTCAATTCAAGTCAATTCAAGTCATGCACGATGACAATTATTTTTTACAACAGTTTCGCTTTACTTATTGTTCTCTTTTCATTTTTCGAATGAAATCATATTACTCCGAAGTTAAATTATGGTACATTTATACGATATTGTTATTTTAGAAGTGTCAAAGATTTTGTAATAAACGAATTGCATTCACTATTTTTTGCTTTTACGAAGATAATTCCATCTCCTGTAAATATTGCATTTTTCAAACTTCATTTGTTGGTATAACAGCAGCTTAGATCATTCTTGTTATTGGAGGTTTATTTGCCTTAAACTTCAAAATCTTTGCTTCAAATTATTTAAAAGCAACTTCTAAAAATATAATTAATCTTTAACTTTTATAATTATTAACTATGAATTTAAGGCGAGAAATTGTTTATTCGTGATACCTATTATTTCAAATTATTAAGCGACCAATAAATAGACCTCAGTCGATGTTTGGAATTGGGAATGCGATTTGTAAATTTGCACTGACAATCTGATTACATAAAATAAAATTGATTTACAGTAAGGGAGCAAAAGAAACAGATTGACGAACATGCCCCCTTGACAAACAAATTTGGCTAAAAATTGAGATGATATAATAATGTTTGGAATTATAATATTGTCCAAGTTCATTATTCAATTTTTGACGCTTTACTTAAAAAATTGAATGCATTTTTTGTTCCACTCTTATACAGATGATTAGTGCTCCAGATGACACTCAAAGAAATTAGGGCGGAATATTGTCAAATTAAAGTAATATCCAAAATATGAGTTCTGAATTTTTAAAAAAAGTTACTAAGAGTATACGATACATACAAGAAATCATGACAATGTTTTGTTGAATTATAAAAACTAAGAATAATTGAGGGCAATTTACAGAAAATGTGTTGACGTTTTACGAGAATCATTGTAGAATAAGACAGAATGATCTACAGAACTGCACACGAATGACTACGAATTAGAAAGTAGTAACTAAGAGCAAATTCTCGGAACAGGATATTAATTAAAACTTTATTAAATATTACTGAAAATACCACTTATAAAATATATATGGAAACAAAAAGCATAGTATATCTCGTATAGCGTGTTGATAAAGATGAAATAAATGTGAAGTAGATCAAAACTTAAATATTTTAAAACCCCTTAAGGAAATTAACACAAGATATAAAACGCTATATTTTATATCTATTGGCGCTGTACTTTCTCAAGTTGCGTGAAAAGTGTCATACATGAAACACCAGAGACTTTACGAAATAATTTGTATAAATAAACATGAATGGATAAGAAGAGAATTGTAAAGGAAAATTGAATGAAGTAAATTTAAGCAAAACGGACAAAAACAACATTTTGGTCTTGAAAAAACATGGACGGTTTTGAATGTTGATATAATTTTATAATTATGTAGAAGCAAGTTTTTGTAATTTGATATTTTAAATGTACTAAATATTTTAAAAATATGTATGGAAATTAAAAAAAAATATATTTCTAAATAGTTTCGATAAAAATAGCAATTTCATTAACTTATTTCCTTTTCAACAGTTTTTTTGAACTTTTAAATGCAGAAATTTGTTCAGAAATTTCGTCTGAGGATTATTCCAAACCGGTAAATAATTTCTTCGTAGTTAACCCTCGAATGCATGACCTAACATTTAATCACTTTTCCATGACCTGGGTCCAAAAGACCCGGGTGTTTACTTTCAGGGTATTTTTGAAATAACTGTTTTTTCATCGATTTAAAGGAACATATATATTTATTTTGTCAAGTGTGATTTCTTGACTTAAATCATAAATCTTTTTAAAAATAAAATCTATGCAAAAAATTCGTATTGTTTATTAAAAAGTTTAATTATTTACCTTATCTTCAGTTTTTTTTCAAATCAAAATGCTGTGGTCCCTGCACACATTCTTGTTGCATTTGCACCAGATCGTCAAAACTTTCCTTTCTTGGACGAGGGGCATATTTAACTTCTTTTTTCATTGTTGGACGTTCCTCTGTTTGATCAGATTTTCCATTATTGTCTCACCTGAAAACTTTTCAATATCCTTCATATTGATCCTTTTGTTGATCTTACTTCATTTCCATTGACAGTTCTTTAAGATAATCTCCTTTTGTGGGAAATATTTGGATGTTGCCATTGGTGAAGTAAAATGGGCATTCAAGGCAGCGATATCTCTTATATTACACTAAAGGGCCATCTGCCTCATTTTTTTTGACGCTTGCAAGTGTAATTCTTAATTTTCTAGTCCCTTCTCCTTGAGTTTTATTATAAAATATTATAATTTCTGGTTTCTTCTTCATTGTACTCTCTTCAATGATTTTATGATACATACTCGTAGTAGTCAAAAGTACAAACCATTTTTCTTCTTTTTGGAACTCAGCTAAGTAATGTTTGTCATTTTGAAAATCAAATCTGGACGAGTAAACACCAGTAGCATTATTGGAATTAAATTCTGCTGGTATATCTCCCTTTTTCACTCACATTGTTCCTACCAGTGTACTATCTAAATGGTAACGAGCAAGAGGCACGAGTCCGAAAATATGCTCTCTCAAATGAACTCAAATATCCATCGTCAGCTATCCATTCCGAAATCACTTTCGAAGTTTGCCGAAGAGGATGGTACTACATCAAATTTCCTGTTTCTCTGAGATGTTGAAACATTTTCAAGAAAAAGGTTACAGCTAGTTTTGGGGCTTTTGTATTATAGTTAGAAGAAAATAATACTAACCTAAAAATTAACATTTGAAACTAACAAATAATTTCTAATGATTAATGACTAAACAGAAATTGCTAGTAATAGTTTACCACTTACCATAAACTACCAACAGTGCCTACCACAACAATAAAGCAGAAGGAAACACTCATATCCAAACAATGAAAGTAAAGCAAATATTCATGTTGCATGAAACAGAAAATCCATCCTCAATTCACAACTAACTGTAAATAACAATAACATAAGTGCTGCATCCTATTACCTGTACTTATGAATCAACTCTAACAAATAAAATGACTAGTAGAAGGCCTATTTTCTAAAGCCCGTGCCATGATACAAATTACTCAAATGTGTCTCCAGGTCTAAAACGCCCGGGTGATGTAAAAGAGACATACTGACGAAAAACTTGAAAAATAAAAATAACTACTAACCTACATGTTTCAAACAAAGCTTGATGTGGAAAATAAAGCTTTGATTAAGGTATTAAAAGAAGATGCGATTCTAAAATTTAGCTCTGATATAGATATCCAGCTACAAATATGCCGCCGGGTCCAAAAGACCCGGGTTATTCATCCTAGGGTTAAATACCTTGAAAAGCCATTAATCGAACTGCGGGAGGATTAATTTAAAACAATTGCCTATTAAACTTAATTTAAAAAATAACAGTAACAAAACCAATTAGAAACTTTTCAAAATTCCACTTTTAGTTTCTATGGATGAGATAAAATCTTCTAACCAAGCATGTACTCTAGAGAATTCAATTTTTTTGCAGATTATTTCTTTTATTTATTAATTAAATTATCATGGAACATTACAGTGATCCAAAGGGTAAAGGAAATTCTTTCAAACGATTCAAACAGATCTTCAATATCGGCGTGAGAGCGCAGTAGAAAGACAAAAAATACAATTTCTGAATAAATGAACTTTTGATCATTGATTTTACTGAATATATTGTTTAAACACATACAAAATTTGTCATCTATATATATATATACCAAAGAATAATAAAATTCCTTTCGTAGGGAAGAAAAATACAATACAGACGCAAGAAACGACATTTCATGATTCAATAACTTGCCTATTTGCGCCCCAGCACCGCGCGTGGTCCCCCAGCAGAAAGGCACTAGGGGGACTAGACGCGGCGGTCGCGCCTGCGGCAGCGCGCGCTTGCACTCGCGCGCGGGGCGGACACGCGCGGGCGCGCCGGAGCGCGAGGGCGACAGCGGCGGGCGACAGCGGCGCGGGCGCGGAAAAGCCCGCGCGTCGCCCCGCGCCCGCGCCGCAGCCGCAACTGGTGTAGCGCGCTCCCCGACATATCCATATATTGAATGATCCTGTATTGTACAGAGTCGCTGCAGCAGTAGCAGCAGCAACGCTCGCCTCGCCCCGCCCCGCCGCGCCCCGCTCCGCCCGGCCCGCCCGCCCGTTCGCCCGCGGCCGCGTGGGCGCCACCGCCACCGCGCCGCCGCCGCTACAGCGAGGATTGGCAATGGTTGCTAACTAATCTGGCGAACCCATTCTATCAATCAGAGGGCGCAGGCCTATTCGCTCGTTACGTCTAATTGATGGCTGGCATGTGCCTTTGTTAATTGCTTCGGGATTAGCACATCCTCGTATATATCGCGCAACTAAAACCCATCATCATCCCGCGCCACGCTGGAGGCGCGAGAGCTTCGACCGACG
>JAHLJT010007821.1:0-22616 GCA_031308135.1 Acheta domesticus
CCAGAATATGGAGAGGTTATCCAGGAACTTGACCCCATTCAAAGATAGCTTCACTGTTGTATGAGAATTCCACAGAAGATTGTCACAGTAGAAAGTTCAGTTTGTAACTCTGCCCATTTACCACCACTACTGATTTCACTTCTCTAGTATTTAGAAGTAGCATTTTCACATTATTAGGATTGCTATTAACTTAGAGGAAGGATGCTTGTTGGTATCTTTTTGAAAACTAACAGTAAAACCAAAAATTTGAAAATAGCAACTCAGAGTACTGGATAAGTGAAATTGTTAAAGGGGATGACCTGTGTGCTCTGTAATCAGTCAGTCTTCTGCGAAACTAAACATGCAATTTGGGCAGTGTCTCTGAACGGAGCAAGTTTTCGGGTAACCTCTACGTGCATTTGATGGGCACTATTCAATCTTTCCTCTACGATAAATCTTCTACATCAAACTGCATAGAACATTGCATCCCAAAGTTCAGATATAATGATGTGTATATTTGTATTAGTGTTCCAAGTAGCCTTCTGAAACTAATCTAGAATTACTGTAACAGTCCTAATAAATTCCAAAAATCATTGCAATTTGAGCTTTTGAATGCGATGTTATTGCATCTTGTCTCTTGAGTAATGATGAACTTAAAGGAAACCACTGCAACAAAATTGGCAAGTTGTTATAGAAATATGTTTTAAAAGCTTATCGTTCTATACTGATGTGCTTTCATGGCTACCTTGGATGAATTAAACTTCATCTACCAAGGGAATTTCTATTTTAATATGTTAAGCTGCCTCTTGTGTACTTAAAATCAGTGTTTGTTGTATTTGTGAGCCTTTAAGTTTGTTTTCCCTCCTAGCTAACAAGAGAAAAACATGTTAGTATAATTGCACAAGTGCAATCTATGCACAAGTGGTGTGAAGATGATATGGAATTAAAGGTGTTCCAGTTTGTTAATTAATGTTGGCAACTGAAACTTCATTAAATTTGGATTAGATTACTGTAGGGATAGTACATTATTGCAGTAAATGAATAAATATGTGATTTTTTTAATTTTATTTTTATTTTGTATATGTCATTATCGACGATAAATTCTCCACAAAATTTTGTTGTATTTTGGTTTAGCCAGTTTGCTGTACCGAAAATGAACCATCAGGTTGGTGACTGAATTTTTCAATATAATTTTATGCGCCTTCAAAAATACAATGCTAATAAATTATAGTTTGAAGATTGACACAAAATGGAGGTAAGACTAAGAGAAGTAAAATTAAAATCCAGAATTATTAATGTTTATGTATTTCTCTCTTATTTTAATATAAATGAGAGGATCTCAATAAGTGAGTATTCCTAAGTGAATCTAAAAGAATTCAGAGTAAAAAATTCAGATCAGATTTCAGATTACAATTTTGTAATTGTTGCCAACATTAATGTATCAAAGGGCTCTGTTCAGAATTTACAATGTGTGACACCCCCCCAAACCCTTTATTTCTGTTGTTCTCAACATTCAATGGCTCTGAATTGATTGTTGATGTTTGCCACTGACAACCAAATAATTGATATTGCTTGATCCTCCTGCTTTTCTCTATGTAAATATGCCTCTGCTGAACTACATTGAAGGAGAACCTTAAAGCATGCACCCACTAGCAACATGTGTAAATTACTAAAAACTGTTTGTTACCCTTTCTGGCCGACTTTCACCACCAATCACTTACCAGATAAAAAATAAATGCGTGTTTGAACAAAATGTTTATTTATAGATGTTCTTTCTAGTTCTCACAAACGTGTATGCAGACTCGTCAGTCATATGTTTGAATCACTTTACTGATCACAGTATGTGGATCTGAGAACAAATTGTTATAAATCCACTTTCCATGGATATGAGAACATTCCTACCTGTATAGGACACTGTTATTCTGCCTGCTATTTTAGATCAGCTGACCCTGTAGTCTTGGTGCTAAGTATCTTGCAAGTTGATATAGACAACTGATTATGGTATAATTCCAAGAAATGTCATTGTTCAAGATCTTATCTGACACATTTAACTGTTACATACTTACTCATATTCTCTTGCAATTAATTGTTGGAGCATACACACTTGCACATTTTAAGGAATTGCTTTAACTTTATCAGACCAGTTTTTTTCTAGTTCGGTAGAAGCACTGGTCTCTTTTGCAAATTCCATTGAACATAACTGAAAATTTGAATAATTATGTCTTCTATTGACAAATTATCTTAAAATTTGTTTATGAGAATTCTGGATTGGATAACCTACACTGCAGCAGAGGACAGGCAAATACATTTTAAAGCAATATTTTAAATTTTTCTCTTAATGAAAAGTTTTAAATATTGGTGATAGTTTCAGAATTCTAGAACTTTCAAATTTATTTATTTATTGTAAAATGAGAGACTTTCTTGGAGGACACATTTCTTTCTGTTTTACCTATATTTCAATATTTTCTCTTCAAGTATTCATCTATGTATTCTATGGTCAGTGGTAAAATCATGATACAATAGACTCTATATTGTACGACTTCGGCCAAACAGACATCCTAATGGTATGGATACCCAGTAGAAAACTAATAACATTGTTGGAGGATAAAAATAGTTGTTATTACAGTAGAGTACTTTATATTAATGATTAACAAATTAATTCATACAATATACTTAATAATTAATAAGTATATTTATTTATTTAATGTGTGGACAATTTATATATAAAAATACAAAATGACAGAAATACATGAAGTAACTCAAAAATATACAAAAAGTACATGAAAAGGACATCATTAACATGTCAAGAAGAGGTGCCACATGTTGACAAAAATTTTGTTTTGTTTTCATTTCATTTGATTTTAGAGTGTTAACCCTTTTGCAAAACCAATTGATAAAGAGTATTGGCTGTGTAAGAGAGTGTACGAAATTTAATAATAAAATGGTTGTCGTGTCTAGAATTGAAATTAGAAGTTTTGTACAATGTTTGGTTAAACATAAGTGGCCAATCAATATCACCATTAACCATGTAGTGAATTAATTGTGACTTTTATTCATGTATAATCTTGGGGGGAAAATATTACCTCATAGGCTCAAAATTACATACTGTATTTTTGGCTCTGGTAGGAACGTACCTGTGCAGTCAAGGTTCAGACCTATCAAATCCATACAATCAAGAGTCTACTGTAAAATAAGCAATACAGGATTGAATGTGGAGCACACAAGATAATTATTGAGTCACTTATGTGCTACTTAGTTTCAAGGAAACAATTCTGTGCTCCCAGAACAACTGCAGTGACTGGTTTCTGTGCTCCCAGACAAACTGCAGTGATTGGATGTTCCTTTGCACTAACGAACGCTGCATCCCCTATTGGTGGAAATGTGATGGAGTGGACGACTGTGGGGACAGTTCAGATGAATTGGATGTGGAGAAATGACTACAGCAGCAACTACTACCTCTGGTCCTACTAACTGCACAACTACTAGTCCCCCACCAGCTAGGGGCGGTTGCTCGAAAAACCAATTCCGGTGTGATTCAGGTAGGTATTTATATACTTAATTAGTTAAGCCCTTAAGACGTTTGATGAAGTTCAAATGAATGTAGGATTTCATTGCAGTGATATCAGGGTGGTTTTGAAAATGCAAATAGATAGGAAATAGGCACAGGATGCAGGACTGCATAAACAACTGTTGTAGATAGTTGTGTTGGAGTAGACAGTTTGTTGTGAGTGGAACTGCATGTGCACTGTACATGCTAAATAGTGTCAGGAATGAAAAGCAGACGGGAAAGTCACAAAGCGAGACTTATAGTGAAAACACCAATGGGAGTTCATTAAGGGGAAATTGCCTTATTGTAGAGGTGGTGTTGTTATTAACTTGGTTTCTGTAAGTCCAAGTGCCAACATTTAAATAATTTTAATTTTTACTGATACGTTATTGCCTTCAGAGCTCAAAATACACTGCATAACTGACGTGGATTGAAAGGACTGTGGTTATGAGGGGAATATGAAAACAGTTGAATGATGCTACATGTTCTCTTATGGAGGGAATTATGGTAGGGAAATATGAAGAGACAAACTGAGTCAAATTAACATCTAGTTAATTAGTAAATAAGTAAATCTGAATCAATAAAATGAGGTAAAACTAAAATTATATATGTACCATGGGCGTTAAAGGGTTCTAATGATCTCAGATGACAAAAATCCTCCGGCAGTTTGTCGCTGCTCAATCAAGAGAACCCTTGTAACACCCTCAGGACATAAATAACTATTAAATGTAGTATGTTTTTATGGAAGTATTGCAGTATTTACAGTTTTGTTATCTTATGTTCCTTAAGCTTCATTTCATTAAATAGTTAAGCTTTTTGTATATGTGATATCTGTTTTACTTAATTTCTTGAGTGATATTCAAACCATCTGAAAATCTTTATATCAGAATCTGCCTGGTCTCTGTTTATTGTGAATAATTGAAGATCTACTGTTTATGAAATTTTAACACATGATGAAAAAGCCCTGAAGGATTTTTTCCCACATCGAAATGATCTAAAAACATTTTATTTTTCCCAGGGGAATGCATTATGAATGCATGGGTATGTGATAATATGAACGATTGTGCTGGAGGAGAAGATGAACGATCTTGCCAAGGTGTAATGAAATGCCCCGAAGAAGACTTCATGTGCCTTCCAGATCGAGTATGTATATCAAGCAACAAGGTATGCAATGGGGTTCCTGACTGCCCCAATGCTTTTGATGAAGCGAACTGCAAGGATAACATTGATCCTTCTGGTAAGATAATTGTCAAAAACCCAAATGTTTCTAAACTATGTTTCTTTCACAACCTGTCTTCAACAGTGTTTAATCATTTTCTCTCTTTTCGCCAGTCTCTTTTTCTTCTTTTTTTCTTTCTCTCTTTCTTCTTTTTTTCTTTCTCTCTTTCTTCCTTTTTTCTTTCCTTTTCTTTTGTTTGATTAGTTTTGGTTTTGATTTCTTTCCTTTCTTCTCCTTCTTCATTACAATTTGATTTAACTTCTTTTGCATGCATCCATCTCTTATCAAGTTGTATCAGATTTTTAAGTGACTTTTTATCAGCTGCAAAGTAAATCAGTGTCACAAAGCTTAACTTCTACAGAAATTGTATTGCTTTCCCAAAGGTTGTTATCCTCTGAACAGGTGTCATTTAATTATCTTTAGAAACATCAGAGGAGTCTGTTCTATTGATGGTGATGCAACAACATAGCATTGAAGTTATTTACAGTGTCTGATGAGAATCTGACATTTCTTGTTTTTTTCCAAACTATTGTAAGTTCTCAGTATCTGTGTCAACAATTTTTAATAGGTATTTAGCAACCTAAATACAAGGTACTATTACAATTTTCTTTCTAAGCAATGGGGATAATTAAGTGGTACACAACATTTAAAAAAGAAAGCTAACAGCAAAATAGCACTACAAAGAAACACATTCCACTGTAGTTTACATATATCTTCTAGATTCACTTTGAAAGTTGTAGTACCTTGCTTAAAATAGTAGGATTCAAATGTTTCTACATAATTAGGTTTAATTTTTCCCACAGAAGCCGCCACACCATCATGCGATCCAGGGTCCATCCAGTGTGACAATTCACAATGTATTGCCCTTCACAAAGTATGTGACGGACGTCAGGACTGCTTTGATGGCAGTGATGAGGAGCACTGCGAACACATTCGGCTGCCGGTGAGTTTTTGAGCAAGAGCAATGTCTTGGAAAATGTCACATTGTAGGCATAGACTGTGGATAAAATAGTATGGGGGGAAAGAAAAAGAAATATGAGAATGGGTACAACAGGTTTACACAAACAGGAGCTGAGAAGGAACAAATTTTAATTAAAAGAAATAAGTGGTGAATAGAGAATTCTTTGAATGTTGTTTATTGATATCAACATTTACAGTAGTGTATATAATACCAGTTTGTTTATAAAACAAATGAAATGAACTAATCAAAATTACAAATAATAAAGATAAAGGAAACATTAAAATAGGGGTATCTTCTTTAACGTGCTCGGGTTTCAGGATAAATTAATTTGGTTCTGAAAAATAACACTATATATACATAAAAATAGTAGTAGTATGTACTTAGGTCAAGCACAACCTCTGGTGATACTTAACGAATATGCACAGCATTTACAGGCTGCCACCTTCTTTTTAAGATAAATAGTAGTAGTTGTATGTCCTTAGGTCGAGTAAAACCTCTGGATACATATAAATATATACATACATATAAATCTGCATTTAAGAAAATCTAGTGCCACTTTTAGAAAGTAAAAGTATGTTGATGGCTCATAAAGATATTTTATTGAGTATCAGTATTTTTTTATTTAAGGTCGCATCAACTATTAGGTTGTTAGTGACCACTATTGGATGTAATGTTATGGTATGAGGATGAAACGATTTGGTGATGATAGGAGGAGAAAGGGCGAACACACATAACCATGCTCGAGGCAGGACTCAAACCCACGACCCATTGTCCAAGATCACTATGGCACTACTGCCTTAGTGATTTCGGCCACGGGGCCGACATCAGTATGTTTGTTCATTTTGTAATAACATTTGACCAACACTGAGATTGATAATCTGGTCAAAAATAAATTGAAGCATTAGTGAAAATAATGAGTCTCTTTTGGGAGAAAAGTTTTAGTTTGAATATTCTTCTCTGCTCACTGGAAAGTCCTTAAATGTAGTTAAGTTCTTCTATGGTATGTAACAAAACTTGCTGGTATAATTGTTATATTCCAAGACAAATATTTAATAAAGTTTCTTTAGTACAAAAAAAATGACAAAAAGTTTGTATACCTGTTTTTGCATGAAGGTTGATATGTATTATACAAATGCATTTTCAATGAAGAATCTTCCGAATGCAGAAGAGTGGAAGGATATCCAATATCCACTTAAAATAGTAGTAGATAAAGCTTTCATGAACAGATATTATTTGCGCTTTCAGAAGACTCCCATTTCTTTAATTGCATGACAAAACTTGAATATGCCACTGGGCATAGTCTGGCTTAGAGCACTTAGTCTTTCTTTATACAGTAGAACCCTAATTTAACACAACCTCAATTTAATGTTTTCCCACATTTAATGTTAATTTTTGAAAGTCTCGATGATGCCTGTATGTAATTAATGCAATTATATTTTCAATTTAACTTAAGCTTTCCCACATGACCCGCATACAGTGATTTGTTTTTTTCCCTCCAAAATTGGGAACTGTCGGCAAATACGGCTGTCATGCACTGTGGTCCACTGTAATGTATGAAAACCATTAACGGCTGCAATGACATCTGCATTAAGATGGCAGGAGTGCCCTTCATCCATATAAATTTTTTCACTCACTGATAGAACTTGTGTAATATTATAATTTAATTAGGTATGGGGACCATGCGTACATTTTTTAATACAGATTTTCAGTATTTTGAATATCTCCTCTCCCCCATAAAATATGTTATGCACATTTAAATCACCCCAAAGTAATTTTATAACACTTGCAATAAGACTCTCCCCTCCCCCAATTTACATTAAATGACAATAAAACGAGTTGTATAAATTTTATTTGTGTTGTGTATTAAAATGTATGTTAAAACCAGAATTAGTTGGCGATGCGGACTTCATCTTACAATAAGATTGGGGACAATTTTTTAAGGAAGGACGTCTAGACAAGAAAATTTCTGAAAATTTATTGTGCACATGTTGCCATTGTAGATGATGCATGGGTCACAAGTCTACTGCGCCAATTCAATTGGATTTTTAATTTAATTTAATTTTATTTTTTTAATCTAATGAATTCAATGGAAAAAATTCATGAAAAAATATTTTTGTCTGTTATAACAATTTGTACATCAAAACTTTTTAATTTATTCACATTTGTTTCAATTAATTTGGTAATATTTTAAGGTTTTAGTACAAAACTGAATAAAAGGAATTATTTAAGCAAATGTTAAAAAATTAAAAATAAAAAAATATGAGCTATACATAACACTAAACCATGTCCCCGCTACCTCTATGTAACGCTGCCTCTAACCCCCTTCCATCCTCTTTAGTGTTATGTAATTTGTGGACAACCCCTATGATAAAAATCAAGCACTTTTTAAAATTAAATCATTAATTCCTGGTTAATTAGTATTTTTTTCTTCAAAGAATACCCAAACCTCTATTTAATGCAAGAATTTTAGGCTCCCCAGAGGTGACGTTAAATAGGGGTTCTGCTTTACCTGTTCGTCTATTTCTTTGTAATTTTGGACAACCTTAAACTTAATTTTTGTTCAGATAAAGAATGTTTTATTAGTTTTGAATGTGATGTTTGAACTAGTGATGGAACAAATGTATCATTAAACAAAATTCAATAAAATACAATATATCAGATGATGTTGAAGTATTGAGATCTGGGAAATTAGAGCTACTTAACTTTTTATGTGTTTTTTCAGGTCCGTGTGCTACACATCGACATATTGCCAGATTCTTCAAATGACACGAGCCTGTCTGTGAGGTGGTATTCCATTGTTCCCATGAACAAGACTGCTGAGTACTTGCCATCTATTATGGAACCCAATGCTAAAGGAGGCTGGCACAATGCATCTTCTTGGCAGAACAAAACATCCTATACATTCACCAATCTCGTGCCTTACACCCTGTACAAAATAATGGTCTTTGCTCGCCTGAAAGATGGAGGAGCTGCCAGTTCATCAATGGATATTACATCACGTACTTTAGAAGGAGGTAAGATTAAATGTTTTATACTTCCAGAGAATAGAGTGCAAGATGTAAACAAAACTAGGAATGTAGCTCTCTGCTAAAGCCTGCTGTCATCACATTGGCTTTTAGCACCCAACAGTCCTGGCAAAAATCTCTCACAATTGCTGCCACAAAAAGGTCCGAAGTACACGATTGTAATATTGCGAGTCATAAATTACATATTACTTCCAAAAATGATCATTTAATTAATTGATTATATAACTATGTAATGTATGACTGCACCCTTCACAGTACAATCTCATACATATCGTGCAAGTATTTTACAAGCCACTGTTATATTAAAATTCATGAATGTATGTTGCTATTCTCACTTAGCTATGTTCAACTAACTTCACATTTGATGTAACATGTGTTTGTAGAAGAAAGTGAGGGTCATATAATTTTAAGCGTATTACAAGCAGTTATTGTTACTAGCTAGTAGCTATTTTGCACGTACTGCAAAAAGCTTAAGGAGGCTGTGTATTGCAGCCTTTTAGGCAATCGGATATCCCAATATTTATTCGATAAATTTGTGATGAATATTGTTTTGTTTGTACAGTAATACACACTCGTCCAAATAAACATAATAGAACAAAGGGGGTGGCATATTAAGATAGGCAAAGCTGCCCCCAGGGGATACATTTTTTTTTATGTAGAAAATCGTAATTGAAGAGTTAAAAAAGATGTTTTTCACTGGATTTAAATCAATTTACCCGGAGTACTACATACAAATGAAACGAACCTAATTTTTAGCTGCTTATGTAAGTTAATTTTTTTAACCACATTACACCTATGAATATTGACTTTAATTAACCTTGCAACTTTCTGTAGATGATAAAGAATGTTTTCAGGCATTTATGTCCGGTTTTGATCCTTACAACCAACAAAAAAGAAGGGGAAAATTGGGGGAAAAAAACAAACTTTTGTCCTTCATTTTTTAAGAATGTCTCCTGTTCTGACAGACATAATAACTAGTAGTGGTACAGAATGGCACAGACTTTCCCGTATTAGTTTTCTATATCTTTTGGTCTCAGCTAGCTATTTGGACTTGCCATATTCTCTTGCCAACTGTCATTTATTGCTGGCCAAACTATATTTTTTGACTTTTTCTTAATTTTTCAGTTTCCTAATAGTAGAAAGGAAATCTTATTTTAAGAATATTAAAGATCAGTAAAACCTCGTCCTAACTGGCAATTTTGTTTGAAAAATTTGGATTTTATCAGAAAATTTTGGATTTTTCAATAAACTTCATTAAAAGTTGTTTGAAGCACTTTAACGTACAAATACAACAGCATTTACAAATTGCTGGAAATGTGCATAATAATAATAATGTGAGAGATCTTTAAAAAAAAATTACAATTGTGTAATTTTTGAAAGAAAAAACAAAAACAAAAAAAACAAAAAACAAAAACAAAAAAAAAACAAAAAAAAAACCTAAAATGAACTTAAATCATAATAAACAGTGCAATTAGCATTATCCATTTGAAAAGTTTGAAGAAAAAATTTGGAGCCATTTATGAGAAAATGGCGTTGGAGCTTTTCTGGAAATGCAGAATTTTGGGCTAGTTTTCACAGAAAACTTTTGAGTTATTGAGAATCTTTATCTGGCATTATTTAAATCACATGTATACATCATAAATATATTAACATGAACAAATCGCCGCCAATGTAAACGTTAATGATGTGAGAGACAAGTAAAAAGAATTTCATTTTTGTAATTTTTGAAAAAAACAAAAGAATAGAGCAATATGGTGTTTATGTCATCTCAATTATTAGGCACTACCCCTACCAAAAGTTTAAAGAAAAAGTTTGGAGCGTTTTTAAGAATATCTTGTCTGTTATTTTTTCAAATTGTTTATATTGCATGCAATATTGCACGAAAATTACTGAAATTTTTTAAAAAATGTGTATGGCCTTAATGGAAGAACTCACTATGCAGAACAAATTTCATTAGAAGGAAAAATCTCTCTCTTTAATTTTGTGGTTGGAGGAACACGCCGAAA
The DNA here is from genome assembly GCA_031308135.1 of Acheta domesticus. Taxonomy (NCBI): domain Eukaryota; kingdom Metazoa; phylum Arthropoda; class Insecta; order Orthoptera; family Gryllidae; genus Acheta; species Acheta domesticus. Next base: position 10,739 of record JAHLJT010007821.1, read on the forward strand.
AAAATTAAAAATTTTTCAATTTATGAAAATTCAGAGTTAATCGTGAAAATTGGACCTAAGCCACCTTAATAAGTGTATTTTACTCCATTCTTACAAGAAATTTAAAGAAAAAATTTGCATCTGTTTTTGAGAAAATTTTGAAAATGTGTGGGGGGCTTGATGTAAAGGACCCCCAAATTTTGACGAGAGTTTTTCAAAATCTCGTAGCTTTGACTAGAGCCAGATGGACAGGGGTTTCTTCAATTTGGAAAAAATCCTATGCATGGTGTAGGTGCTAGTGTTGTTCACAGATGGACAGACAGATGAACGTTTTGCTTTGAAATGTTTTTTTGGTATTAAGGACCTACAAAACAGGGATACTGGCTACACCTCTCGTTAGGTTTTTTTTTTCCCCCCCTTAGTTTAGCAACCGATTTTATCCACTTGTTCGTTACCAGGGCCCGGCAATGAATTTTTTCTACCGAAAATTCGCTGTTTTTTCCCGCAGCAATACATAACTTTCCCAATGCTATGTATATTGCTCCGTATATACGTATGTATATGGGAAAGTAAAGAGGGATGAATACAAATTGTACCCTTGTAAATTCTCTACAGTTTCCCAAAATTTTAGCCGTTTGTCTTACAATTTGCACTCAACAGCTCAATATAAATAAAACGGTAATTTAATAATAATATATTTGTTAACGGACAATTTGTCCAATTATATTCACACAAAATTTATACAGTTATTATGAAACTCAATATCACAGTGTAGTGCATCATAGTGCATGTAGTGAAAAGTTTAAAATCTAAAGGGCTGTGTAGTTTTAAAAATAGAAGAATATATAATTCACAAGTAAAATATCAATCATTCAAATTTCAGTATTTTGTTATGCAATTCCTTCTCAAGATCACATCATTCTCAATGAAGAGATCAATATCAAATTCATCGATTATATGATATGTTCTACTGATATTTGCTGTATAGGTATGTTTATATACTCTTGAAAAAAATGTAAAGTGAACCCTGGGGAACTCCAGAATTAACAGTGATCATATTCAAAATAGCATTACCAATTTTGACATATTGCACAGATTTGTCAGATTCTGTTCAAACCATTAATGGAAGGGATCACAGATACCAAAACGTTTGAGCTTAGAAAGCAATAAAGAGATGTTCACCAAATCAAAGGCCTTTCTGAAATCAGAGTACACACTGTCTACCTAGAGGGAATCCTTCATTCGATTAAGAATATAACAACTGTAATACATATGGTTAGACTTTGTTTCTTCCCCATATAAAGCCAAATTGTCTATCTGACAGAAAAGGGTTTATAATCACTCTCAGTTTATCGAAAATTAAAGATTCAAACAGTGTAGGTATGACATTTAATATGGTTATTGGTCTGTAGTTCGAGATTCATTGCTACCAGATTTAAATATCAGTATTATAAACGATGTCTTCCTGGCTATTGGAAACCTTCCTTCCGGCAAAGATCTATCAAATAAGATTTTGAGTAATTGTGAAGAAACATATTTACATTTTTTCAGTAGGATGGTAGGGATTCCATCAGGACCCATTTTTCCACCCACATCTAGCTTTACAATCTTCTGCAATATCTCAATAACTCCAATGTTGACAGTATTCACCACATAATTCGATTGATCTGAGTATATTATCCAATCTATTTTGATGCTGTCTATAAAACGTAGAGAAATAAGTGGCAAATCTATCTACTATTGTGTTTAGGCCTGTATAAGTACACATACCCATGTTCATTGTATTTGGTATGTGACCACTAAACTTTCTGGATTTAATGTATCTCCAAAATTTTTTCTTGTCAGAACTTGTGTACTTGGCAAGATTCTCATTAAAAAAAGCAAAATCCCATCACTCCAGAACCCCACACCCACGCCTCAAATTTGTAAACAGAGAATAATATAGTGGTAAGTTATATAATTTATAAAATGTATGCGCTTTTTTCTTTCTGAATATTTAATTCTTAAGCTCCCAACTGTACCATTCAGGAAATTTCAATTTCTTAAATTCTTTTCTTGGCACAAACATATCAAAACTCTGATATATATGAACATAAAATAATTCAATTAAATCGTCAAAATTATAATTACAATTCGAAGATAACATAGAGAAAAATTTACAAAGATCATAGACCCAACTCTCCCCACGACATTCATTCACCACAATGGATATTACAGAATTCAATGACAATGGCAGATGATAAACATCAGCTGACACTATCACCTCCTCAGGCACCCTCACCAACGGTTTAATAATTTTGTTATTTATTTTCGTAAAATTGTCTTGTTGTAGAGCCGAGCTCACCATGGAATGTTACGGTAAGGCAGATGAGTGGTGTGTCAGTGCGAGTCAGCTGGAACAAGCCCAAGCAGCCCAACGGATTGTTGAAACTGTACAGAGTGTTCCACACTCCTCCGTTTCCTCCAGTCAGCAAGCTGTCCCCTGCGGTGGAGCATCCTAGTGAGGAAATTCGTGGAGAATTCGAAGGAGAAAAGGAGTATAAATTTTGGGTCAGTTTTATTTTATTTCATTAGTGGGTTCAGTGATATAACAGCATATCGGCCTGCTGTACACGGATTTGCAGGTTCAAACACAATTGAAGCCATGGAGTTTTAAGAGCAAAAATGAACTTCATACACCTTCCTTCAGAGGGAAAGTAAAGCCGGCTGTCCCACTTTGTAGATTTACTGCATGTAAAAGATCTTTAAGCCTAAAGGAAGCCTCTGAACTAAATTCAAAATCGCCTGTTTCGTCTCTCAAGTAATACCTTTTTTCTTCACTAGATTGTGAAAAGGGCGTCGCAAATTTTGTGTGAAACTTGGGTCAGATAGAAGAGTGGACCTTATGGCGCGAGTCTCTCCGTGTAAAAGAAGGCATTAACTAGCTAACTAATTTACTATAAGAGGAATTGCTACAATTATGTTTTCAATAGAAATAAGTGTTAATCTAGTAATTTCTGCAAGTAGCTAATTCCAATGAAGTCAACCATTCGAGCACTCTGTAATGTTGTTTTGCACAAATATCATTTCGGGATGGCATTTCTTTACACTGTAGCTTGTAACTTTTGGTAACAGGACTACAATAATGCTTTCAAGGTTATATTTTGTTCAGAAGTTTAATTTTATGCATAGCATGAACTTTTTTGTGAAATTTGATATTCTGTCATAAATAAAAAGCAAGCCGTTCACATTAATAAATTATAAAAGTTTCGTTCATGAAAATATAGTCGCTTATCAGTCCTTTTCTTTTAGTAGGTTGAGCCATTTTTATTATGGTGCCATCTTAGGGCACTTTTAATTGAGTTCAACCCAATACTTCATGTCATTTTGCCTTCATAAAATCTGCTATCAGAACAAACTGAGAAACAACAAATTGAAGCATATTGTCACATGTTATTGTGTGGGTTTGTTAATGAGGTTTTAATGCGATTGTTTGGTTTATAGGTTGTAGCAGAAAATGGAGTCGCCACTAGTAACAATTCTGCAGTAGCAGTTCTGAAGTTTGATGATGCTGCCAAAATAGATAGAGTAACGAAACTAAAGGCCAGTGCAATCACTAATTCCAGTGTGACGCTCACATGGACAACTGTTCCGAAAGTGGAAGGTTACCGTGTGCAGGCCCAATCCGATCCTCCGTTTCCCCATCAGAGACCTGTAAATACATCAAGTAACAATTACACAGGTATGTAGGTTTTCAGTGGAATTCAAGTGAATGGTCAATGTGCTTTGCATGCACTTTCTATTGTGATGAACCTCTGCATTTAGTTTTGCATTTTTTTCCAGAAATTACATTGTTTTTGTGTAAAGGGTAATTAGAAACATAATTATTCATTTTGTACTATAAGAGATATTATTTTGAATGAAATGACTTGCATAAGAATTCATTAAACTGTTTTTTCCTCCATATTTTACTTGAAATAGAAAAAATTAAAGGATAAGTGGTGAACGCATTAGATTGTGAGTTAGTAGAGGAGAACAAGGAAAGAAGGAAGGCATGCCCTAGTTAATGGCAACAGTTTCCTGCCTTCATCCCTGTACTATTAAGGCTAAACATTCTATTGGTACTCACACTTACTTTGATACTGTGCTAATGTAATTAAATACAACATAGGGTAGTACAGCATTGCACTCTAAAGTGTATGCTACCAGTTTGCCTAGATTTTATTACACTTGGTTTCTCCAAGTGAAGATTTCTCTTAAGGAAAAGTGCCGTGTGTTGTAGTCACTGCAGTGTTTCTGCTTTGGATGTTGTAGAGTTCAAGTCATGGTGGTGGTGGATTTTCAATGCTAGCTAGAGAAATAGGTTGAATTCAGCCTCCATCTTCAAAAGAAGTCTAGTGGCTGGCCGTTCTGATCATTAGTTTTCAATGGTGGCACATAGTGGCAAACGCTAGAACAGTACCTTAACAAATCGGCTATAGACTGTCTTTCCTTCCACATTCTTGTTCTCACCTCTCCCATTACCCACATGTGTGCACACGCACGCACCCACAAGCACTCACACGTCCCAATTGTCATGACTCAGTGCCAGTATGATGAAATTTGCTATAATTGTGGTATTCAGTGTCATACTTTTGTATAGTATTTTAATTGATGCAGACTGTGTCAATGAACATGTGTGTGTTAGGAACATTTTCGCATGCAGGTATTAGAGGTAGGAATGATTTTTGCTGTGGCACTCTCAAGAGCCATACCAAGCATTTTAAGCCATATTTAACTGTAGCTTCTTTAACACTATAGATTTAACTGCTGCATCCGCCTTGGCCTTGGGGGGGGGGGACAGCCTGACCGTGAACAATTGTCCCGAACCCAGAGGTGTTGAAGGCTTGTATTTCTGTTTATCCTGCGAAGTCGAACGGCTATTGTGTGTGAGAAATATGTCAAGAGAAATAACATTCCTTCCCTTCCCACGTACATTTTTCACAAAGACTTCTTGTTTTGGAATTTTTCTTGCTCGGAAGGGAGTCAGTTTGTGAACGCTTCCTGCTTTCCACTAGGGAGTAGATCTCTGATGTATTGTTTTGCAGAATTATCGAGTTTTTACATTTCTGTTGATGTGGCTTCAATTTCAACATCCGCAAGTGTACGAGGGCAACTGTTGAGAAGCCAGGCTCGTGAGATAGTTTATCAAGCAACACAGTACTTTTGGGATTAAAAAAAGGATGCAATATAACAAATGCGCACGTTTTAAAAATGATCAGCAATGCGGCAGGCGTTTCAGAATTAACTGTGAAGAAAAATGTGAAGGTCGGGAAAGCTAAGCAATGGTCGACAAGCGATGACTCTCTTGCGTGAGCGAGAATGACGAGCATGAGAACGAAGTAGCAACAGTAAATCAGTTATCATTGCGGGCGGTCCTTGAGTTCAACTGAGCTCCCCCTTGGGAGTAGTGGGGGATGGCTTCGCCACGCCCCCTGAGGTAAGCAAAACCATGATGAGTTTTTTCTAAGTTGTTGAGGTATAGTACTTCTTCCAAAGGGGAAAAACCTGCATCTTACTGGTCGTTGTGCATGCTCAATACTGCAGGTAAGGTTTTCGAGCACATCATTAGCTCTACATTGGAAGATGCAATAGAACACGCGCTCGTGGTCTAGAGCGAAGTAACTCGCCTTTCACCAAGGGGGTCCGGGCTCGATTCCCAGACAATTGCATGTGTAATTTGTTCTGACAAAACTAGTTTGCGTGCTTCACAGTGGCTAATCCGACCCCTCCAAAGCATCCTAAAGCCTATCCCTTTCCTAATTCTGGCCACTGAGTAGTGACGCAGGAGCATATACCCGGAAAAGCTACCTGGCAGTCCTTTTGACAACTGCGCATGGAGTATGCTTCTAGGCATATAAGTAACGAAGGATTACTTCACATTAAGCGCTCAACACCCAACAAGGGTTGGACCATTGTTAGGAAGACTCAGCAGTGACACAACAAATTTAAAAACAATAAGAAACACGAGGAGGAATCTCAGAGAACCAGCATGGCTTTTGCAAGGCGCACTCAACTGTTGAAGCTGTTAAACTTGTTATTGACACTGCCCGACAGGCTATTAGTGAGAGTGATTAGTGAAAAAGAGGTCAAAAAAGTGGAACTTTGGACATTAAGAATGCCTTTGACTTGGCAAGATGGAGTGACATAAAGCTGTTCACCCCAAGAAAAAAGTGGATGAAAACAATAGCATGTGCTTTGGGATGCTTGCCATTGGTTAGTTGACGCAATACAGCGTCAGGCGTGTTCATGTGCAGAAGAAAATAGTTTTTGATGTAACGGCTCATTTTTCACACAATGTTTAAATTCCAGACAAAACTTACCATCTGTAACTAAGGCTCCAAAATAAGGAGACCATTGTTTACATGCGTGCCCTTCAGGAAGAGGAGATATTGATGTCGGTGACAGTTATGTGTCCAGTGCCTGCTTGGAATCAGCTCTAGCAGAAAAAAATGAATCCGTGAGTCATGAGGTGAATTTAACCCCATGCATGTGCAGCAGTAACTGAAGCTATTGATTTCTTAAGAACTTATGGCAGATGCAGTTTCAGTCACGCACGGTGGGAGGTGATATCCTTATGCGAAGTGAAGCAGATCAAGATTAGCAGATTCGTTTTTTGTCAAGCAGCTCGAAACGTTCACTTGAAGATGTGCAGATCCCTTCCACAGTGAAACACCACAGCGGTAAACTATTACGGAGTGATGAAAAGCATGCAGTGTTGAATGTTTTTAATACAATTTTAGGACTTTGTAGAACTTCTCGAGCAAGGTATTTGTAAAGTGTCGCCAGAATGGTAATTTAGTGCAGTTATGCATACTATTAAAGAGGAACAGAGAATGTGGGAGGTAGATGGCTTCAGTGACAGTGTTGTTGACGAGATAGTGATCACCAAATGTTCATCTTTCAGCACCGAATCATCTGCTTCAGACATGGAAGGAATTGAACCTCTTCCTGAAGCAGAGTGATCGTAAGAAAATTGTATGCATGTGATTAAAGGGAGAATATTAGTTAATATGGTCGAAATAATGTAATTTGGATGACATTCGCTTACTCACTGCCTTCTCGTAAAGATTTTTTTAAAATTTAACTTCACAAACTGGTAGTTAAGAGTGATTTGATTAGTTTTATTATCAAGTTTCTGTTAATATAAAGAAGCTTTTGCTGGGCGTACAATACGAATGATGGACCGAAGGTATACATGACCGCCGGCGCCCCACAAAGTACGGTGCTGAGTCCACTGCTGTGGAATATCATATATGATGAAATTCTTAGGCTCGCACTCCCAGAAGGAACAAAGATTGTAGGCTTCGCTGACGACATTGCCATCGACGTTGTAAAATTTCTATCACTATGAAGCCATAGTCATTGTCGATCGTTGGCTCAATTCCGCAGGATTGCAGCTTACGCGAAACAGAAGTGATGCTTGTGACTAGCAGAAAGAAAACAACCTATACCTCAAAGGAGTTAATCTCAGATCTGCGATAAAATCCCTCGGCATCATGATCGCCACGCGCTTGTCCTGTAGAGACCACTTGGATGGAGCCAGCAAGAAAGTAGCAGTGGTGAATGCTGCGAGGACTAGGTTAATTCGGATCACTGGAGGGTCTAGTCATAAAAAGAGAGAGCTGATGGCTTCGGTCGTTACCTCGGTTCCGCTGAATGGATCACCGGTTTGGGCTCTCCAGACACGAAGAGGTGCGTAAGAGGAATGGCTATCTGCGTTCATGTTTGCAGGTGCGTTCCGCACCATCTCAAATGGCTGTGCCATAGTCGGGATGATCCCAATAGATATAAAAGCCCAAAAGCCCGTGAACGGCAGAGGCCTTGTGACAAAAAATGTTTGGGTACAAAACTGCTTGGAACAACCAGCAAAATGGCAGCGGCACTGGGACACTTCCTCGAAGGGAAGGTGGACCTATCGATTGATTCCTACTGTTGAATCATGAATTATGGAAAGCACAGTGGAGTAAAATTATCTCACGCAGCTTTTGACGGAACATGTGGACCTATCGATTGATTCCTACTGTTGAATCATGAATTAAGGAAAGCACAGTGGAGTAAAATTATCTCACGCAGCTTTTGACGGAACATGTGGACCTATCGATTGATTCCTACTGTTGAATCATGAATTATGGAAAGCACAGTGGAGTAAAATTATCTCACGCAGCTTTTGACGAAACATATGGACCTATCGATTGGTTCCTACTGTTGAATCGTGAATTATGGAAAGCACAGTGGAGTAAAATTATCTCACGCAGCTTTTGACGGAACATATGGACCTATCGATTGGTTCCTACTGTTGAATCATGAATTATGGAAAGCACAGTGGAGTAAATTATCTCACGCAGCTTTTGACGGAACATGTGGACCTATCGATTGATTCCTACTGTTGAATCATGAATTATGGAAAGCACAGTGGAGTAAAATTATCTCACGCAGCTTTTGACGGAACATGGATGCTCGAGAGCCTATCTTCTCAGGTTCAAAGTGGATGATACTCCGTTCTGTCGTGCGTGCGAACCTGCTGTCGAGGACGCCGAACACGTGTTTTTTCAATGCCAACGGTTCGAACCTCCACGTCGAGTCACCGTTGAGATGCTTGGGAATAGGCCAGATGACTCCAGAAAACCTAGTTGCAAATACGTACACTTTACACACAGTCTCTTCACACATAGGCTTTACACTACACTTCACCCACACACACACTACACTTCACCCCCACACACACTACACTTCACACACACACACACACACACACTACACTTCACACACACACACACATTCACCCACACACACACATACACACACACACACACACACACTAGGCTGCCCAACAAGACAATGAAGTAGATTTTAAAAAATTGGAGCAGCTTTTGAGAAAATTTCGAAAATGTCCGGGGGCTTCATGTAAAGTACCCTCAAATTTTAAAGAAAGTTTTTCAAAATCGGGGCGCCTCTAGTGGAATCAAATCGACGGGGGAATATTCATTTTGGAAGAAATCGTACCTATGGCACTAGTGTTATTCACAGACGGACGCACGTTTTGCTTTCAATTGGTTTCTTGGTATCAAGGACCCACAAAACGGGGATTCACGTGTTAGGGGATTTTTTTCTTAATATAGTAACTGGATTTATCCACTTTTTCGTTATCAGTGCCCGGCAATGATTTTTTTCGGGCGAAAATTCGCCGTTTTTTCGCACAGCATTACCCAACTTTGCGTGTACTACGTACATTACTCCGGACGTATACGGGAAAGTAAAAACCGGAATGTATCCCTCCGCTTGAAACGTGGTCCGGGGCCACGCGTTTCTTACCAGCTGTCAATGCTCCGCTGACACCGCTGGCTGTCGGCGATCCCGAATTCATCCACACATTTCACGATACCACGGTGTAAGATACATAGGTGTGTCAACTAGTTGCCTTTGGGGCAAATTTTCTGAAGCCAGTTTGAGGCTAGTTTCTCTACGGTTGTCCGTACGGTGCGCACGGTCGGTTTGGGTCACGGTGGAAGATGTAATCTTAAGATGACATCTTAAACTGTGGCTTAAGATGTAATCTTAAGATGACATCTTAAACTGTGGCTTAAACCTGTTTTACAAAACATTTCGTACCCATTTTCGTAACTGTTCGCTCTAGACTTTACCACTTCCACCGCGAAACGACAAATCACTGATTTGATACTTGAAATCAGCTGGCCACAGAGCTGTCGAATGGATCACGACCAATCACGACCTTGCCCAAATGAGACCCAAAGATCGCAGCTCTTATAGATTTATTAGCCTTTATTCCACTAATTTCGTCAAAAGAGAAAATATTATCAACAGAAGCAGCAATAAAATACTTTAAGAATAATAATTTTGAAGGATTAAACATTGAAATTAAAAAGAACTGTGAGAACTAGCTTCACATAAGCTTCAGTTTTAGACTCGGTGTGAATACACCTATATATCTTAAACCGTGCACATTTCTCTTCTACAGATGCACATTTTATCGTTCGCCGAAGATCCGGGCCTCATCGCCCAGGGAGTCGAGGGCTCGCTCGCCAGCGAAGCTCTGACTCAACACCCGTGCTGACATGAGGGAACTATCGCTGCGCTTATGCTGCGATTTCTCTAACTGCGTCCCTCAAGGCCACTCAAATCCCATCTTCGCGATGGAATATGTCACAGCATTTCGCGTCTTTTCTGGGTCTTGCCGGTAGAAGTCGCATGATCGCAAGCACTGCTTCACACGGTCGCGATCGTACGAAATCTAGCGGAACGACTGAGAAAGACGCGAAAGGCCGTGACATATTCCACCGCGAAGAGGAGATTTGAGTGGCGTTGAGGGACGCAGTTAGAGAAATCGCAGTGTAACTTACCTTAAAGATGATGCTGAAAGTGGTGTCCTTCAGCTCGAATGAACTCTTGACGCCACCGGAACATATTCTGATTTACCCCTTGAAGTAAATCTTGATGAATTGCTGTGATTTTCACCGCAATTGAGCGCCGGAACTCGGCCACCGACCAGGAGGTCCTAGGTTCGAGTCCCGATTTTCGACACTAGTTTGTCAGCTAGGTCGGTCGCTGTCTGGAGGAGAATTCTGACTGCTGTGATCGGTAGTTTTCCGTGATTTCTCCGATCAACAAGCGAATGCCGGAGCACTAGCCTAACAACGGACCGTGGACCGCACGCGATCTTTCTTACCTCTTCCTTGACCTGTCCTCTCCCCTAACACATTTACGCTACCATGCACTGCACTACCACACGTGTCGGGAGAGCAGTTGGGAGCTTCGAGCTTGTACCGGCTGGGACGGTGCCCCACTGGTGGGAGATACTAGGTTGGGGGAACCCCCCGCTAGCCAGCGGTAGGTCGTCATCCAGCGGGGGATGACCCCCGCTGCCAAAATCCTGCCATCGCCAAAATAAAACATGCGTTACACTTACGGGACTAGTGACCCTATTAGTTTACGCGCCCGTAATCACTAATCAATCCTAAAGCGGGTTTTCTGCTTACACCTGTTCTTTCAACAACCGCCGAAGGAAACGTTTTAAATTATCAGATCAGTGGATCTAGAAGGCCATAACTCACTATTAATTATTATTCGTCACTATAAAAAGGATTTATAATGTTCATGGATCGAACAGTACTGTGAGCACTTGCCAAACCCTGTTGATGGTAACCATAGAGCCTTTCTTCTGGTGTCAGTGTTCGACGAATAAAGTCGGAATCCGATTTATGTAACATCAGTGGTAACGGTGGTCTTGAAAAAATTGTCCCCATACGAGTAATTCTTGTTGAACTCAACGCACACCACACTCTGATCTTACGTTATAAAATGGTTCATCGTGATGGGGTGAGGGTTTTTCTCTGCTCCAAGAGCGATTGTTGTGGCTATTGACATATCCACTCAGATGAAACAGAAAATCGTACAGAAAAGGAATGTCAAAGCAGGAATGAAGACCACAGTCATACGCCCTACAATATTCTGCAAAGCGTACCCGGGCTTCTGGATCACGAGGCTGCAACACATGGTACAACGTTGGTCTTGTATGACCGGAGCTATAGAAGTTCAGTGGATTTTCGAGCTGGTTGGATATACGTGCTTGTTGTGCGAGATACCTCAAAGATTTTCGTGGAGATTGTTGCAACGTGACAGAGATTTCGTTCACCTTCTCTTGCGTCAGGGCATGGCACTTTCGACAAACTTTTGTTGATCAATTAAAATTCTATGGATGTGAAGGTTTTGGATAAGTTTCAAAATTGTTGACCGATGTGAAATATTCACGCCCTGAATTTCTTAATAACCTCTTACGACACTTATTGACAGACTTCAGTAAAACGAAGATGTAAAGAAATATTCTGTGCTCCAAAGAGAAATTTCATTACGCACGATCGAA
>JAHLJT010007822.1:0-13742 GCA_031308135.1 Acheta domesticus
GGCCTTTTTCCATCGACTCAAAAACGAACACATCTCGGACGAGGAGTACGCCCACGCGCAGACCGTGTGGGCGGCCTTCTCCTGCCGAAATTTAGGTGAGTACGCCGATTTGTATTTGAAATCGACGTGTTGCTGCTCACCGACATTTTTGAAAACCTTTAGAAATTTGTGTTTGAAGGTGTACGGTCTCGATCCCGCTTTCTATTTCACCGCTCCCGGTCTCTCGTGGGACGCCATGCTCAAAACCACCGGTGTCACGCTAGAGCTTCTCACGGACGTTGATATGGTTCTCTTTTTCGAAAAAGGCATTCGGGAGGACTCGTTCAGGTGTCGGGCGCCACGCCGAGGCGAATCACGCGCACGTGGGCGATTCCTTTGATGCATCTGATCAGTAATCTTATCTCTCCTATGTCGATTGTAATAATCTTTATGGGTACAGCATGAGTCATCCGTTGCCCACAGGTCAGTTTAGATGGTTGACGGAGAAGGACATTTGCGCGTTCGACATCAAGCAGGCGGGCGCTCAGACCGATCGCGGATACGTTCTCGAAGTCGACCTCGACTATCCAGACGAGATTCACGATCGATTGAGCGATTTGCCTCCTTGTCCGGAGTCACGTGTGCCCCCCGACACGAAAAGCAGGCAAGTCAAGCTGATGGCGACGCTGTTGCCCAAGCGTCGCTACGTCATCCACATTCAAAATTTAATTCAGGCGACTGAGTTGGGCGTACAACTCACCAAAATTCATCGCATTCTCTCTTTCGATCAAAGTCCTTGGCTTGCCGTCTACATGAACCTCAACAACTCGCTTCGACAGCGCGCGTCCTCCGATTTCGAAGATAAATTTTACAAACTCATGAACAACTCTGTGTACGGCAAGTCGATGGAGGACGTGCGCAACCACCGACGCGTTTATCTCGTGAACAGATGGTGGGGGAAGTGTGGCGCGAGGAATCTTATCGCGAATCCAGCTTTCGTGCGCAGTCACCACGTGAAGGGCGATCTCATGACCATCGAGTTGCTGAAAACGGAGGTGAAGCTCACGAAGCCCATTTATTTAGGATTTTGCATATTAGAAATTTCAAAATTAAGAATGTACGACTCTTTTACCGGTATTGTAAAAAGGAGCTTCGCGATCTTCACCTTCTGTACATGGACACCGATTCATTTGTTTACTCTACCTCCACGAACGTGTACGCTGAGATGAATCGGTGTTCAGAATGGTTCGACACGTCTTGCTTTCCTCCCGGTAACGCGTTCGACATCACGCCACGCAACAAAAAAGTACTGGGACTGTTTAAGGACGAATGCGGAAACGACCCCATGATACAATTCGTAGGTTTGCGACCCAAAATGTACTCCTTTCTCACGCGCTCTCAGTCGGTCGTTTCTCGCGCGAAGGGAGTGCAGCGATCCATTGTTAAAAAATATACATTTCAAATCTATCTGGATTGTTATTTCAAAATTCTAGTCGCATTGACAAGCAATGCTGCATTCGATCCAGACATCACATCAATTATTCTTTTGTCCAAAACAAGCGGTCGTTGCGTGTGGCAGACGACAAACGCTATTGGATCGATACATTCACGAGTTTGCCATGGGGCCATTTCCGCATTCAGTGTACACGCCCGTCCATTTCTTCTTGAGCGTGTACGTTCGTCCCTGCTGGCGGAGGGGGTTTCCGGTGTAGATGTGATAGTTTAGGGAGAGCATTTGCAAACTGGTTGCATTCGTTCGTCGGCCGCCGTCATGGAACGTTCTCCAGGGGACGTCGCAGACGCGGATGGCGGATGGAAGGAGCAGTTGGCGCATAACTTGTACACTCTCTGCGATGGCGTCGAAAGACTCTTCATCATTGTCAGCGTGACCAGCAGTCAGCGAGTCTACAGCGATGACGTCCTTCGGGGGTTAAGGTACGGTGCCGTTGTGTTGCTGAAAGCCGTCTATGATGCTCTGGATCTGAAAGAAGCGCTGAACGAAGGCGATGAAAAAACTCTTCACGATCTCGCTGTGAAATGTCATGAGAAAGTGGTGTGGTTCATGATGCTTCTCGGCGCACAAGCAAACACGCCGTGCTGCATGTGTCAGGCTGACAATTTATTCGTGCGCGGAAACGTCATCCGAAAATTTTTGGGCATCATGGGGGACCTCTCTCCCTTGGATAATGACGACGCGACGTCACCTCCCCCCACTTATGAAGGACTGCAGGATTATCCTCCACTGCAAACATTTATTATCACAGTGCACGCTCAAGTGTTAGCAGTCCTCGAAGCGCTCGGACACCTCCTTCGAGATCCGTTCGGCGAAGCTCTGCGTCAGCGCGTCTCTCGCGCTCGTGAAGTCATCCAGTCTCTTCGTCCGCCGTCCGAAAATCGTCCTCCGACGTACAGCGGCAGTGACTTGTGATAGTGACAGTGACGTGACAGTGTGAAAGGGTCACCGTGATGGCTGCGGGTACGCGATAAAAAATTCTGTTCATTCGTGTTGTGCGCTTTCTAAAACGCCTATTGTTTTGATACCCTCAAAAGCGAATATAATCATATAGACGTATTGCACATGACGTGAAAAGAGAGACGCGTATCGAATTCATTTTTACCATGTATCATGAAAAATGTTTCGAATTAAAATTTTTTTTACCGTGTATCATTTGGTTTCAATAAAAAAATTTTAATTCTTATCGCACTGTTTTCATGTTTTTTTCCCCCTGTCACCGCCTTGTAGGGTTTCCTTTTATTTTCTCTCTAGCATATCCTCACATTACCGTCACGTTAGCACTAGAGCTGCGTTTCCCGCGTTCGCCACTAGAGCGCACAGGCGTGCACTCGTGGGTGGTAAGGCGATGCGGCCCAGCGCCGCGCGCCGTCCAAGGACAGCGAACGGAAGTCGCGCTTGATAAGATTGCGCGACCGGCGAACGGATGTCGGCGGGTGATAGCGCTCGCGAGCGCCGCGGTCCGCAGCGAATGCTCATTATGAAGCGCTGGAGTGCACGCACGTGCGCTCTAGTGGCGAACGTTAGCACTAGAGCTGCGTTTCCCGCGTTCGCCACTAGAGCGCACAGGCGTGCACTCGTGGGTGGTAAGGCGATGCGGCCCAGCGCCGCGCGCCGTCCAAGGACAGCGAACGGAAGTCGCGCTTGATAAGATTGCGCGACCGGCGAACGGATGTCGGCGGGTGATAGCGCTCGCGAGCGCCGCGGTCCGCAGCGAATGCTCATTATGAAGCGCTGGAGTGCACGCACGTGCGCTCTAGTGGCGAACGTTAGCACTAGAGCTGCGTTTCCCGCGTTCGCCACTAGAGCGCACAGGCGTGCACTCGTGGGTGGTAAGGCGATGCGGCCCAGCGCCGCGCGCCGTCCAAGGACAGCGAACGGAAGTCGCGCTTGATAAGATTGCGCGACCGGCGAACGGATGTCGGCGGGTGATAGCGCTCGCGAGCGCCGCGGTCCGCAGCGAATGCTCATTATGAAGCGCTGGAGTGCACGCACGTGCGCTCTAGTGGCGAACGTTAGCACTAGAGCTGCGTTTCCCGCGTTCGCCACTAGAGCGTACAGGCGTGCACTCGTGGGTGGTAAGGCGATGCCGCCCAGCGCCGCGCGCCGTCCAAGGACAGCGAACGGAAGTCGCGCTTGATAAGATTGCGCGACCGGCGAACGGATGTCGGAGGGTGATAGCGCTCGCGAGCGCCGCGGTCCGCAGCGAATGCTCATTATGAAGCGCTGTTCAGTTCAGTTCAGGGCGCTGTGCGTTTCGGTCCGTGAATTTTTGATCCGTTTGTTTTCGCGATGGCAAATCCTTTGCACTACAGGCACTGTTTTCATGTTTGTTTTTTTTCCCTGTCACCGCCTTGTAAAGTTTCCTTTTTTTCTCTCTCTAGCAACTCCCCACATTCCATTGCAGGCGCTAGAGGGGGAGGGGGAGGGGGAGCGGGCGCCGCGATAGAGGTCTCCTCCCCTCCCCGCCCGGGCGCGCGCGCGCGCGCCGCCGCCGCCGCGCACCAAGACACCCGCCTACCAGGCACCTCCAGAGACGATGTCGTCGTAGCTCAGAGCCAGCGTGCTCGCCCGACCGCTTCCGCCGCTGGCGCGCGCACAGGAAGCGGGACTCGGGCGCGGTTCGAGCCACCCTCGGGCGGCGCGTTTTTGAGAACGGCGACGCCGCCGACCCCTGCGCTGCTGCTTCCGCGCTACCAACCTTCGCCGACAGAGCGCGCCGCACGCGCGCTACCAACCTTCGCCGCCAGGGCGCAGCACACGCGCGCTTCCACGCTTCGCCGCCAGGGCGCAGCACACGCGCCCTTCCACGCTTCGCCGCCAGGGCGCAGCACGCGCGCGCGCTTCCACGCTTCACCGCCAGGGCGCGCGGCGCCTTGTGTCGGCACAGGGGGCTATCTCGGCGGCCTTGTGACGTCACAGCGACCTTGTGACGTCACAGGGGTTTATCTCGTGGCGCCGGGTGTTTACAGGGGTGGGCCTGTGTAGTGCGGGTTGCATTTAACCCCACTTCCGTCGCAGCTACGGCCATTACTCCCTACTGACCGTTCACTCTCGCTCTCTTCACTGCGCGCGTTGCCGCCATCAGTCGCTCGCATGGGGCTACTTTCTCTTGTTGGAATGAATGCATCTGTGAATTCTTCTACAAATTCTGCAATCCATGACATTCGAAGTGCGATTCTTAGCAATGTTTACTAAATAAAACATTTTGGAAATAAATTACATTTTCCTCTCGGCGAACTTTTGAGACTATCCTTCACCGTCATCTCTGGGAAAAGTACCAATATTCAACCATTATTCCATTGAAGTACTATGTAGTATAATTATCTCATTATTTTACCTTATGCATTCAAAGATAATTTTAAATCAATGGAATGGGTAAAGTTGCCATCCACCACTTATTTTCTTAAATATATGCCTGCTTTATTGTTATGTTCTTTTACATACATATTCCGATTCATTCTTGCAAAATAAAATCAGATTTTTAATGGCAAACTATTTTAATTAACATGGATTGTTTCTTTGTTCAGAAAGATCTACTAATTATATGAGCATTTCCATTACGTCCTCTCCATTACGACTTTCTCCTGGTGCTTCATGATTGAAATACAATTTTCTCACTGCTTTTTACTTTCCCGTCTACGTACTACTATACGGAGTAAAGGGAAAGTTATGTAATGGTGCGCGAAAAAACGACAAATTTTCGACAGGAAAAAAATCATCGCCGGGCCCTGACAAACAAAAAGTGCATAAAAACAGTTGCTAAATTAAGAAAAAATCCCCTAACACGTGGTGTAGCCAGAATCCCTGTTTTGTAACTCCTTGATATCTAGAAACCAATTGAAAGAAAAACGTCCGTCTGTGAACATTACTAACGCCTAAACCACTCGCAGCATTTTTTTCCAAATTGAGAAACCCCCGTCCATCTGCCTCTAGTCGAAGGTTTGACATTTTGAAAAACTTTTTTCAAAATTTGGGGGTACTTTACATGAAGCCCCCTGACATTTTCAAATTTTCTCAAAAACGGCTCCAATTTTTTTCTTTAAATTTCTTGTTAGAATGGAGTAAAATACACTTATTAAGATGTCATAGGTCCGATTTTCACATTTTCCGAATTTTCCAAAATTGCAAACGAATTTTTGCATTTGAATTTTTTTCGGCATCTTCCTCCAACTACAAAATTGAAGATAGAGATTTTTCGTCCAAATAAAATTTGTCCTCCAAAGTGAGTTATTTCATTAATGTCATGTCCATTTTTTCAATAATTTTAGTAGTTTTTACGCAATATCGCGTTCAATTAAAAAAAAATACAAACCCGGACCAGGACTCGAACTAGCGAAGCTTCCCTCGGAAGACCTGCGCCAATGCTCATTTAACGTCCACGGCTACCTTTGTTATGCATGGCTTTTACACTTATATAATAGTAATAGTATATGGTGGTTTCATTTCAAAGAAGCAGAAAAATCCACAGAATGTGAAACAAAATGTCCTTTGGACGCCCAAAGAAAGTATCTGGGAAGATCCTCATTCATAATAGAAAAACTGGTTCAAACTATAGAGATTTGAAAACTAAGTTCTGCAAGAAAGTCTGTGCCATTCTATAGCACCACTAGTTTTTATGGTCATTTGGTGAACGTGAATGGCATACGTGATGATGGAATTGATATCTTAGTGGGATCGAAAGACCAGAGTTTCTGGAATCCATTGAAAGTGCTACAAGCGAGCAACCTTGCGAAGGGCCCTGGCACCGATCGACGGCAACCAATGGCAGTAGACATGGTTGTGTGACGAAAATCAAATTTTGCTTGAATGGTTTGCTTCCATGTGGATTTTTCTTATGCGCCGATGATGCGCCGTTTGAGTCCAGCCTTAGGGGGTTTTGTTCAATTTCCATGAACGCCGAAATTATCATGTGCTTTAATTAATGTCATATAAAGTTTCATGAAAACTCAACAGTTTCCTGTGAAAACTAGCTCAAAATTCCGCATTTTCAGAAATGCTCAAACGCAATTTTCTCATAAATAACTCCATTTTTTCTTCAAACTTTTCAAACGGATAGTGCTAATTCTACTCTACATTATAATATAAAGTTCATTTTTGGACACTGTTTCTTGAAAAATTACACAAATGTAATACTTTTGAAAGATCTCTTAACCCGTCAATATGCACATTTCCAGAAATTTGTAAACATTGTATTTGTGAGTTAGAGTGCTTTAAATGATTTCTAAAGAAGTTTTTGGAAAACTCAAAAATTAGCTTCAGATATAGGATTTGCAGTAGCGCTTAAACGCCTTTTTCTTGAAAACGGTCCCAAATTTGTCAAAGAAAATTACCATTTCTAACGAGGTTTTACAGTTGATTAATATTCTTAAAATTATATTTCCGTTCTATTAGGAAAACGAATAATTAAGAAAATGTCAAAAAAATCTACTTTGAGTGGTAATAGATGGCACCTGGCAAGAGTATGTAGCAAGTCCGAATAGCTATCCGAGACCAAAGGAAATAGAAAACTAATACGGAAAACCTGCCTTTCTGTAGCACCACTAGTTTTTAAGATTTAATTATGATCTTCCAAGATAATTTTTTTGATGTGATACAAATAGTCGCTGCAGACTTTTTGAGTTTATGAATTGTCCATAGTCATGATCTTGTGTCGAAAAATAATGAATAGCCTGATTTTCAAAGTCATGGATCCGAAAATAGGGCCCCCGCTTTCTTTGGGGATTCGTGTTTTTCTTCAGCGAATAATATTTTTTAAGGAAGAGTAGATTTTTACCTCTTGGTGGTA
This sequence comes from Acheta domesticus, assembly GCA_031308135.1. Lineage (NCBI taxonomy): Eukaryota > Metazoa > Arthropoda > Insecta > Orthoptera > Gryllidae > Acheta > Acheta domesticus. Next base: position 7,281 of record JAHLJT010007822.1, read on the forward strand.
CCATTGTGTGCTACCATCATTCAAGCTAGTATGTTTCTAGAAATAGGTTACACCCAAGTCTCATAAACGTTTCTCTAGTTTTGTAGCTATACACTAAATGCCTAAAAACAAACCTGATACACCTGCCTAATATTTTATAGAGACCCCTGAGCACGCAGAAATGCTGCAACACGACGTGGCGTGGACTCAAGTAATGTCTGAAGTAGTGTGGAGGTAATTGACACCATGAATCCTCCAGGGCTGTCCATAAACATAAAGAGTACGAGTAAGATTACGAGCCCATGGCAAGGCATCCCGGATACGCCCAATAACGTTCGTGTCTGGGGATCTTGGTGCCCAGTAGAAGTGTTTAATTCAGAAGAATGTTCCTGGAGCCACTCTGTAGCTATTGTGAACGTGTGAGATGTCGCATTGTCCTCCTGGAATTGCCAAAGTCCGTAGGAATGCATAATGGACGTGAATGGGTGCAGGTGATTAGACAGGATGCTTACGTACATGTCCCCTGTAAGAGTCGTATCTAGACGTATCATAGGTTCCACATCACTCCAACTGCACACGCCCCATACAATCACAGTGCCACCACCAGCTTGAACAGTCCCTTGTTGACATGCAGAGTCCATGGATTCATGAGTTTGTCCCCATACTCGTACCCGTCCACCCGCTCGAAACAATGGGACACGAGACTCGTCAGACCAGGCAACGCGTTTCCAGTTATCAACAGTCCAATATTGGTGTTAACGTTCCCAGGTGAGGCCAAAAGCTTTGTGTCGTGCAGTTATCAAGGGTACACGAGTGGGCCTTTGGCTCCGAAACTCCATATCTATAATGTCTCGTTGAATGGTTCGCACGCTGATACTTGTTTATGACCCAGCATTGAAATCTGCAGCAATTTGGGGAAGGGTTGTACTTGTTACATGTTGATTCTTCTCAGTCGTTGTCGGTCCCGTTCTTGCACTATCTTTTTTGCGGCCGCAGCGATGCCAGAAGTTTGATGTTTTACCGGATTCCTGACATTCACAGTACGCTTGTGAAATGGTCGTACGGGAAAATCAAAATTTTATCAAAACCTCGGAGATGCTACGCTCCATTTCTCTTGCGCCGACTATAACACCACGTTCAAACTCACTTAAATCGTGATAACCTGCCACTGTAGCAGCAGTAATCTAACAACTGTGCCAGGTTCTGGTTGTCTTATATACTTGTTGCCGACCAGAGCGCCGTATTCTGATTGGTCCCAGATCTCATTTCAATACGCTTGATTGCACCAGTTTTTTAGCTCTTCAGTGTTTTTTCATATATTTTATACTTCTTTATATAGTACAATACTCTTGTAAAATAACAGAAATAATGTACCGATCACCGATAATGTACTGGTAATGAACCGAAATAATGTACCGATAATGTACCGATCAATCCCTTTTGGGATATCATAAGGGAAAACATAAAAATATTGTTCAAATGCAATGTTCCCAGATATAATTTACTTGTTATCTTGTTACTGCGTCAGTATCCTGAAGGAATCTACGGGAATTTGGTTGTCTCAAAGAACATCTTCCATATCTAACACTATTTATCGATTCATTGATTTTTTTCTTTTTCCGCGAGCGTCAACTTGTATGGTTATTAGTCCAGTTCGTGTAGAGGATGTTATGCTTCAGGAGGTAGTGGTGTTCTCCTCCCAACTGGATGGTGAGATTCTGCGACGACCAATAAGTCGGTATTGCAAGGTTTTCTCCCATCAGCGGGTCACCGCCCAGACGGTTCAGACTAACATCCCGACCGGTCTCCCGGCATGTGTGATAGTGTAGTGAACGTAAGTGTACGTTAGGGGTGAGGATTAGATTTGCCACCTATGTTCATGTGAAAGGTAGGACACTCGATAAGGGAAAAAAATACAACATATTTTAGAATCAACGTATAATTTCACAATATTCAAGAATATCATGTTTAACAAGTTTACATATTTAACAAGTAAGGAGTAACAAATTTACTTCTTAATACATTTGCACTTTTGTACCTTTTTTCGCTTCTGGCAGCTTGCAGTAGAGCTTTGTTATCTTTTACAAAACAGTAAAAGGCTGAACAACTCATGTCAAAATTAAAACAAGTTAATAGTTCTCCCCAAATAAGACTAACAACATCTCTATTTCTTTCTTCTCTCCCTCGTTCACTAAATGCAGAAGACGGCATACTTAGAATAATTGAAAGAATACTTTTGAGTTTCTTATAGTTGATAATTAAAGAGTATTTTTGCGTCTCTTTTTATTTTATTCGCTTGGCAGAGACACTATAATGCATGGGTGAATCAGCGTTCAGAAAAGGATATTCAAGTTTCCCATTCTAAATTAAACAATAAAGCTTACAACGTAGCATGTATTACACATGTTATAAAATAAATGACAATAAATGTTAAATATTTATTAAAAGGATAACATTTAAAATTCAAAGGAGTACGAGAAGACAATTGACGCCGAGGAGTGTTCTCCCAAATGGAGGACGGTTGGTAACCCTAGCGAGGATAGGGCAAGGACGGGGAAAGAAAGATCGCGCGCGTATGGAGTCCCGTTTGTTAGGGTACTGCTGCGGTATCCGCTAGTGTTGATCCGATATACCTCAGAAAGCTACCGATTAGAGCAGATGGTCGTTAGAACTCTCCACTAAATAGTGTCAAAAATCCTGCCGCCGTCTGGATTTGAAACCTAGGACCACCTGGATAGAAGCGGTGATGTAGTTCAGCTGATGTAGGGAACCGCCTCAGCCAGTCAAACACTCCCAAATGCTTCAAAGTTTCGCCCAGTAACATTCAAAACATCAAAAACAAGTTGTAAAAAATTTAGTTGCGGTGTTTTTAATGTTTTGAATTTTACACAGTAAAATTGTGCTGAAACTCAAGATTTTCGATTTGGTGGATGTCCCTCATAAGAAAGAATGTGGAACATGCGCGTTTGAAAGCCACTGTCCTATACTTCGGTTTTTCTTTCTTGGCGCGTGGGGATGTGTCATCAGAATAGAATATCTCACGGTATTTCGCGTCGTTCTCAGTTGTGCCGCTAGGAGTCGCATGATCGTCAGCATTGCTCGATATAGTCGCGATCATCCGACTCCTAGCGGCCCAACCGAGAACGACGCGAAATACCGTGACATATTCCATTTTGATGAACACCCTCACGCGCTAAGGAAGAAAAACCGAAGTATCGAAGCACTGCGAATCTCCACCGCACCCAGCGGCCGGGCGCGGGGAGGCGGCCAAGCAAATGCTGGCCGGCCTCTGGGTCATGCCGGCAGGGGCGAGCCGCGCTCAGACGAGGGCGAGGGCGCGCAAGGGCCGAGGCGCGTAGTCCGCCCGTGGAGCTGGGCCGGCCATAAACCCGTGCGCACGCGATGCGGCCGCGGCCGCGGCGGTGGCGGTGGCGACGGAGGGAGCCTCCAACCGCCCGCCCGTCGGACCACCCTTCCCAGCCTGGTCGGCGGCTCCGGCATCGCCTCACCAAGGCCACGGTCCCTCCCGTGACCCGCTGCCCCACTCGCATGGCCTGCCACTGCCCCTGCCCTCGCCCTCGCCCTTGTCCTTGCCAGTGGCCTCGCCCTGCTGCCCTGGTCCTCCCTCGTGTCACACGAGGATGTTTTGCGAGCGATGTTCAACGCGGTGGAATTGCAGATATAGACTTTTGGAATGTAGTAGGACAGTCTAAAAAGTCACGAGAATACCCTTCAGTTTAGGGCAGATTTTTTTTTCATTGAGAATGTACAATTAATTTGATAGGGAAAACGAAAGTGCAAAGAATTTAGTTATCAAGTCACGCCAACTTTTATGTGAATGCAATGTGACGTAATCCATAGTATCAATCTCATTCTAAAAAAATCACAATAGCAATTTTACCATGGGTGGTAGTATCGCCATATCCCCAGCATATACTAGAGCTTTTTCTTCGTCCGGCAGTGGTGGCGAGAGGTAGTCTGAGCTCTGCTGTGCGACCCTGTCAGATCTGTTGCGATAAAACCGTTTCTTCGCAGTTCGCCACTCCAGTTAACGGAGTGGCGGGGAGTCACGCGTCGCTTCGCGACAATACTAATTTATAAACTAGTGAAGTGAACCATACTAGTGCTACTGATAAATAGTTCCTAGAAATAATCCCGGTGAAGTGCGACTCAGTGCATATTAGTGTAGTGAATGGCAAGCAGCTATGACCCTCCAACAAGCGAAGTCGTAAGTGCGGCATTGCTTGTCCTTAATAACAGTGAAAACCAACCAGAAGCAATGGAAAGTCTCATCCCAGATAATCCTAATCAATTCACCGAAGACAAAATGGAGGTGACGTTGGAGAAGAACAATCCACACAACACCCCCGGCGCTACAGGCAAGGAACCGATTCAACCCAGCCAACCCCCAACCGTTCTGCTACCAGAAAAAGACTCCACGGACTCCAGAAAAAGGTCAGTGACAGACAATAATATAGAGCGACAATCCAAAAAGTTTAGTGGCAATCATGATGGTTACAGTGACCAAACAAACTCTAACTCTCTATTAATTAATGTCCCAGTCAAAAATAGATTCGGACCTCTAAGTGAACTTGATAAGCAAGCAACAGAAATAGATTCGCTCATATTGACGACCTTCCTAGTGATCAAAGTGAAACCCCCAGTAAAATACCACCAATCATAGTAGCAGACATCATCAATTATAATGCATTCATCAAAGAACTTAAATCTAAAGTCACCCCCAACTTCATTGCAGATCAAAAAAACAATAAAATAAAAATAAGTGCAAACTCACCTACCGACTTTCGAAACTTAATTAGGTACCTAATTCACACTCATCGAAGTTTTCACTCTTTCAAAGACCCGTTGAATAAAAACATATCTGTAGTGTTCAAGAACGTCAACCAATCCATTACTGACCAAGAAATATATCAAGATATAAAACAACGTTTCCCTTCACTGATAAAAATCACCAGACTTCACAAAGACAATAAACCTATCCCAGTAGTTGCAGCTGTTTTTCAGGACAAGACCCAATAGACAATATTCTAGCCATTAAGCAAATTTGTAATCATAGAGTAAAAGCAGAAGCAAGGAAAAAAACCCCAAGGTCCTATACAATGCCAGCGGTGTCTGGATTATGGCCATACAAAGAACAATTGCAACCCACTCTATTAGCTGCGCTTTTTGCTCGGGTAATCACTACTCGGTAACATGTCCTAATCGTGATCAAGCTCCTAAATGTCGTAACTGCCATGGCAGCCACCCGGCCAATAATCGAGACTCCAGCTGTCCTTACTTAAAAGAATTCATTGAAAAAAGAAAAAGTGTCAACCAAACATGTCCCAAACTAGAAACCAAAGATTTTCCCACCAATCCATTCCACTACAATCAACTCCAACTTCCCTTTTCTTCCCCAAACACACTTCTCAACAATTTCACTCATATTAGCAGCACCACATCCCAGGCACACCCAAATCCCATCAACAATTCAAATTCAACCAACCTTCCCCAGGAAACAAATCAAAACTTTCCCATTATAAACACAATAATTAATGCAATTATATCCTATATAACCAATGTCATAAACACACTTATACCCACTATAATCAACTCAATCCAAATTCATTCTCCGCCTTTTTTAACGGCAATAATGGCAATACAACACCCTAAAAATTTTACGTTCGCCAATTGGAATGCTAACTGCATAACAAATAAAAAAACAGAACTAATACACTTCTTAAATTCACACAGTATAGATATAATTTGCATCACAGAAACCCACCTAAGGAAAAAAATAAAATATATATCCCAAACTACTCAATTTACAGAGCCGACAGAAATCTATTCAAAGGAGGTGGAGTACTAATAGCCATTAATAAAAAATATTCAACATTACCCAATAATTCTCCCTTGTACAGGTAATATCGAAAACAGTTGCCATTAACTTAGAAATTAATAATATCACATGGACAGTAATTGCAGCATACAATCACCAACTAATAAACTGGACCACGATAACATCAATAAACTATTCAACAAAAAAACACCATACTTCTAGGAGATTTAAACTCGAAAATATAAACTGGGGATGTTCTCACACCAACGCTAATGGGAAAATTTTAGCTCAAATACTAAATCGCCTTACTCTAAACATAATCTCGCCCCCAGGCCCCACATATTACCCTCACGATCGCTTAAGAAATCCCGACATTTCCTCGATATCGGAATCACCAACACAAAAAGAAAATGCACCACCACAATTTATTCGAACTAGATTCGGATCACATTCCAGTCTTAATAACCACGCAACAAATACCCCAACCGCATGCCGAGTACCAAATTCAAATACAATTAAAAAGTTGACTGGAAAAAATTTAAAACAATAAACTAGTTCAACAATTCCTAAATCAAAATCCTCTCCAACCCATTAGAAATAGAGCAATCAATCCATCATAACCACCATAATACATACCACAATTA